>DWLR01000975.1:0-20773 GCA_018246295.1 Papilio alexanor hazarajatica | reverse complement strand
TGTCATTTAATTTTCGGTTACGAAGATATTGGTTTACTGTTTGGGTGTAATGGATTTGTAATGAGGATTTGTAACAAATGGCTATAAATAGCTTAATGAATTGTAAGTAAAATTATATAAATTTGAAGTCCGTTTCATTTTTGAGATTTTCAAGAGATTTAAAATTAATTATTTGTCTACCCGAGTGAAGCCTTCAGGGGTAAGTAACTAAGAACCGTAGAGTTTAATTGGTATGTTTACCTTTTCCACTGACTACAATATATAGTGATAGACTAGTGCATTTACAAGCATTGTATACATTACATAATTCTTCAATATAGCGTTTCAAAAGGTGCCTTTTTTTCGTTTTACGTTACGATCCGGGGGTTATTATGGACATTTACGGATCTATGGAGTTGCCAATTTATTTTGTGTTTAATAATTCAAACCTTTAAGGAAGATCTTTACCGAAACTGACATTTATGAAAGGAGATCGTATCGAAATGCCAATAAAGACATTTTTCCAGAATATGTGTGCAAGGAAGGTATTGAGCTAAACTGTACGCTCACAAAATCCCAACTATTTTATAACTATATAATAATAATTAAAACGGAGTAGATGTAACTTCAAGCTTTTCGCTGCTTAGTTAACAAGAGCAGGAACTGTTGGAAATTATTTTTCTTATTCATTAATATACGTACTATCTAAAGTGCATATTATTTTAAGCTAACTTTACCTTTAGTCATCTCCTTAGAAATTTGTATTAAGCAAAATTAAACTAACATGCGACTTCATTCAGTCCCTGTTCTGATACGTTATCACACGAACGACAAGCGGAAACGGTGACATTTGTTATAAAAGTTATGCTGTTTTAATTCCGTTGATCGTGCGCAAAAAAACAGGTGGGTCCGGTCACGATAAAGGTCAGATGTGGTCGACCGACACCTACACTGCAACGCTGTAACGACTGGAAACATCTAACGAATACGTTGCGCTTCGTCTGATCGCTTTGACACGGTTAGTTGGCTTAATTAGACTATGATGATGTTGATTTACTGCCTTGTAATTTTAACATTTAAATAGTTTTGAACGTCTTTATTCATTTAATTCAATACAAATATAAGTCTCGTATATGAATTTATTCAATACCAACGTGCCCCAACTTCTATCGCGTATATAGATAGAGGAAAAATACCATCGGTTACTCGCTAATAACAGCGATGTATTGACCAAAGAATGTCTAAAATCGGTTCGGTAGTTTGTGAGTTGAACCGAAAAAAATAAACCATCGAATCTTTTCTCTTAGAAATAAAAATAATATATAATTAATTAAAATTAGAAAAGGTACGTTTCCGTGGTTTATAACAAGAAAAATAAAAATTGTTCATCTCAAATATAAAAAAAAATCATATTTCGTTAATATAAAAACAAACCTACTATATAATCTTAGCATCAGTACAATTTTCAGGTCACATTTCCTACACTTCTTAATTACACTCCATACACTGAAATACAAACATCTGTCAGCTATCGTGACCATTTCCTCAGATGCGCATTTCTTACTCCCTGGTTCAGGGTTGTTGATAGGATGAATGAAAAAAAAATTCAAAAGAGAAATTTACGTTGCGCTAGTGAGTGACATTGTTGATATGGGTCGCCCTACACGATTTTATATTGATTAATTACTTTCTTAAGAGTGGTCGTATATAACATTTAAGGTATTCTCTATTTAAGTTTCCTAGGACTGACCGGTCGGCGCAGTGGTAAGATACTTGCCTCTCACGCCGCAGGTCGTGGGATCGATTTCCGCCCAGGACAAACATTATTCGTTACCGCACAACACGACAGAGGTCCAGCTACCATCTGCACCACCTTGATGGTTGGCATTCCACAACCGTGCGGTTTTCGCGAAACTTCCTGCCTCGTACAGCCGCGTTGTGGAATGGTCTGTCCCCAGCGGTATTTCCAAAGCTGTAGTATGGATTTACATAAGATAAGTATTAATAAGTGTAGTATATCAGTTATCTCGTTTCCATAGCACAAGTTTGGGATCAGATGGCAGTGGGTGAATAATGCCGCAGAATATTATTATTATATAAGTCTATAGGATAGGATAGCTAATATTATAGGACAGACAGGCTTAAGAATATATCAGGACACACATTCAAAAGGGATTTAGAAAAATAAAATACTAATATATTCTGTGTCACTACAAATTTTGTACGTAGTGATATTTAGTTTAAAAGTCTTTGATTTCAACATCTGGTGGTTAGTTTCCCGTAAGTTTCGAGATTGCCCTAAACATCTCATAAGAGTACAAATAAATTAGACATTAGATCGTGATACTTATAGTGAAAGGGTTATATGATTATTATTTTACTTTTTTTTTGCTTTGTACAAATAAAACTACGATCTATTTGGACGTATCAACGATGCGACATTCATTTTTATTCCCTGCTTTTATTGAAGCGTGCATATATTAATTGCGAATAAACCGTCACTAGATTTCGTGATGTGCAGCACTTTTCGTGACAAGACAAATGATAATTTTAAACGCTTCTAATGTACAAAATGTTATGGATATACATATTCCGCTTTTTACAAAAGATTGAATGAGTATTCCAATAAAAATAAGAAATAATAATATAAATTAATTATAAACATTCGAAACGAGTATTTCTTATGTCTATTAATTTTTAATTAATATGTAGAGAAATGCAATAAATAAGTTACTTTGTTTATTAGTCTACAAATGAGAGAACTAATAACACACAGCTTGCCTTGTCATTTCTAAGTTTAACCTCGTAAAACAATCTGACTATCACATTAAATTGTCTAACAAGAGCGTAAACTCTGAAGATTGCTACGAATAGGTTCCCACACGATGGAGACACAATGGTGATCAGAAAAAGCATCGATTCCCACAAAACGGCGAACTTTCACTCCGATAACGATCTTCTATACCGTTTATATAACCTATGCAACAACCAGACGATAGAAAATGTTTCCTTTTTTTATAATCCTGTTACACTATCGTTTAAAAACGATATGAAAAAAGACATTGCTTTTTTATTAATAATTAGCTGTTGCCAAAGACTTGGAATGCCTTTGCATCTTATTTTCTTAGTTAAAACTTTTGTAATTTTAAAATATATCTTTCTATATTTTTACAATAACAAGTTATTGTAAAAATATGTGCAAAAAGTTAAAATGGTCGTTAAGTGTTGTGATTTTTTTCAATTTTTTGTATATATATTTAAACATTTATGTAGACTACAATTTGCGATCGCGTCTACAAAAGGGGAGTAGAGGACACGATTTGAAAGGTAGATAATTGGGCTTGCAATAACTTTTCGACTATATTCTGTAAAGAGAACTTCCACGTTCGAGTCGATCAATTCTTAAACTTCAAACACCATGTCGCAATTTAATGATATCACTTTAACTTCCTCTATTCGGGTACATTTGTGTGCCCGTATATCTGCCGTCAAGTATTGACCAAATATAACTGTGTTCCATTTTAACAACGTTAAAAGTCAATGTGTAACGTAACATAGTAAAACGCGATATATTGTCGCACGCGCATTGTTCGTGTGATGTTGCAAAGATTTTAATATCACAATTTTTTAGTAGTAATAAGGTATATTAAATAAATAATTAACCATTGCTAGAAAAAAAAATGCGGGAGAAAAAATCAAGTGGTACATATAATTATCGAAGTTATGGCAAAAGGGGTTGACTGAGTTTTGCCGACACGAGGTCAAGATGCCGTGACGTGCTGGTTTTCAGTCACCACCCCCCTTCCCTAAGATGTTTACGGGAGTTTCGAGTTCAAGGGGTCGCTGTATACCATAAGAAACATACATGACATTGTATTTAAACTTAATAAATAAAATAAATTGTTTACAAAAATAGAAAAAAGATTTTCATTTGGCGCGATTCTGGCACATCTTTTACGATTCTTATGCATTCATATAGGTACCATAAATTTATGCATAAATGCTCGCCGGTTACGAGAAATCCTCATAACTTTAGTATGCCTCTAGTCCGATAGATATCTTCTGAGACGTCCCGTACCAATCTTTTCACTAATTTAGGCAACATAATATAATATGTTTGTCTTGTCTCTCCATTCATTCTCTCGACATGTCCGTACTTAATCGTTACGTATTCATGATTTTAAGACGATATCTTTTTAATCTATTTTAGTTACAGAAGTAATTATCAATGGACACTAATTACGAATTGTAATAAGCTAAAGAACAAGCGTTACGCATTTAAGTTAACGCTAAGCAGTAAAACCATAACGCTACATTGTAAAACAAATATCGTCTTAGGCCTTCTACGAACATTCACATTACATACATTTTAACGTATGAATAGTATATATTATGATATTTGATCGTTTATAATCAGACTAGACATATTATTTCCCCCCAATGATGTTATCAATGGGGGAGGTCTATGTCCAGCAGTGGACGATCATAGGCTGAGGTGGATGGAGGTGGGAGACATATTATTGACTGGCGACAAATTGTGAACTGAACAAATAAATGACAATTTGACGTAACATGTGCAACCGATGAACCCAACCTAATCTATTATCTTCCATTCTAAGTTAATCTTAAATACGCAAGCAAAATATTAATTTACAATTTGACAATTTATAAACTGTCTAGTAATTTCACGGTAAATTGTGATTGGTTTGTTTAGTTCATAGCAGACAGTTTATAATATGTCTAGTTTGATTATGAAGTGAAGAAATTTACAATCAGTCGATGACCTCCCAAAAGTTTGTAAAGAGCATTAAATCAGGAATTATGGATAATATGAAAAGACAACTAACGTTTTACTGTCGTTGTGACAAATGTTGCTGTCAGACGGTTACGTTACGATCAACAACCATCGTCATATTTACAGAAAAGCATTTAACTTCAGACTCATACTTTTACAAATCAATTTCAATATTTTTAAAATGATATTCGGGACTTTTGCACATCAATTTCAGCTTTTTGCAAATCAAATTCGGACATTTCCATGTGAGTTTGATAGCCAAACGTCCGAATTTGTTTATGAATGGTTGAGATTGATATGCAAACATCCGAAATTGATTTGAAGTGACTAAATCTATTTGTTTTTCTGTCTGAGTTTAAAGCTAAAAATCTGCACTTAATCCTCTTTTATGACGACCTTCGTCCATTGGTGAAAACCGCGAGGAAAACCGTACCTAGTGCAAAGAAACTCTTTAATACTGTTCACGCACAGAGTTTTTATTACTTTAAATGCGAGTAAGTTAAATAATGTTTCCATTATGAGAAAATAATACCTCATGTGAGAGACTCCGACGACCCTTGCCTGGCCGAGAGAATCGGACTGTTTTGCTCTATGGGACCATTTATCCCATGGCATGACCAACACATACCGTGGTCTTCACGAAAAACTCCTAAAACGTACCTTCAATTGTATAAGTAGAACTTCCAGAAATTAATACGTAATTTAGTTAATTAGGTAACTATTTTCACAATAATAGTACATAGTTCTAATTTTAGGTCACGTCCAACCATACCATGCTTTTCTCGGTAGCATTAGGAATGTATTCTTACATCTTAGCTCCAAATTTTGTTTTGACTCATTTACTATACTTTTTTTAGTGTAACTTAATTCCCAGTTGTATATTAACTATTGTACGGGGTTATTTATTATTATAAATATTTATTTATTTATTTTAAATATTTATTGTTTACAAGTACAAATGGCGGACTTAATGCCTATAGGCATTCTCTACCAGTCGACCACGCATTAAAAGAAGAAAAGGCAAAGAGGTGCGCTAAATAAAAAGGAAAATCAATATATGAGGAAAATCTATTACATATAAACATATATACAAATATAATGAGATGAATACATATATAAAGATACATGTAATATTACATACAAGACAGTTAAAAATGTTGTACGGAAATCTTTACATCTTCGTCTTGAAGTAATATTATGGATATCAAAGACTTGTTTGTTTGTTTGTTCTAGTTTAACTCAAAAACTACTGATCATTTTCACTAATAGATAGCTCTTCTATCAGCGACTGACCAAAGCTATTTTTTAACTATCTATCCGAGCAAAGCTGGAGCGGGTTGTTAGTAAAACATATGTTCCCACAATCACGTATGTACATGCTGAAATTATTCAGCACAGGTTCTGTGCATAAATATTGAGGATCGCCATTAGCCCTCATATCAGTGCTTCCCTTTCTCGCAGCACAATAATAAACAAAGACAAAAAGCTTTCTTCGATCCTTCTTACAATAATAACCAGCTTGTAAAGAACCCTAACGATCGTAATGCGTTCAATATTTTAGGGTATATGTATTGGATAATGTAGATCGTTCTGTATTGGTTGATCGTATTTTGTCTCTTTCTATCTCGGATCGTATGTGATAAAATGAGCGTTTGCGAGGAGGCCCTTTTTGCTGATAGTCTGCGCAGCTAGGCGGCATATTTTAGTGGAACGCAAAATGACGTGAGCTGACTTAATGCAAATTAGTAAGTATTAAAGTAAATTAATATATTTATATATCTGGATTTAATTAAAATTATGTGTTTAATAATAAAATTTTCTTGTAATTTACAACATATCGTAAAAATTAATAGTCCGATAAAAATCGTGTAAGATTATTTTTAAGCGGTACGAACCGTTTCTAAAAAAAAGAATTCCTTACAAGTTTGAAAACAATATAATAAGACATACATCACACTCCATTACAGTACAAAATTATAAACAAATTGTTATTAAATCCTACATTATTTACTAAACTTGATAAATTGAACCAATTTAGTTTCTCACAAATATATAAAGTGTGCAATGTTTGGAGAAATTCGAAATTATAAATCTAAAGTCCGTTAATAGATTTCTGTTAACGACTTTAGGATAACTAGTATATTAACAACTAGATCTAAAAAAAAAAGCAAACTAGCAGTTTCATAGTATAGTATCAAGACAAAAATAAAATTTAAAATAGATCACGAGCGTCTCCACGGTGACAACTGTGCCGCGCAGATGACAGGCATCGTGCGGTCAGTTTTTGCGCATCATCTGAACTGGACGGCCCAAGTTCAAATTTGAAAATTGGAACTTGGCCCGTTCGATATTTGAAATTTCAAATTTAGCATAAAATGCCAACCTTCGGGAATCCGAGGCTTTGATTGTTTGTTAATTTAATTATTGAGTCAAAATGAATGCTTGGTCAAAAAATTATACGATCGAGCCGACGTCGGCATTCAGTATGATCGATATGAGTCTGAACGATTTGTTTTTCGAATAAGACGTTATATTAAATTTTATTGCGTGTTAATATGTTTGCTATTTAATAATTAAAAAGATTGTAAAGTCCGATATGTTATTGATTCTATAAATGATGGGGATATGATTACATAAAATGGTTTTGATTGGATCACATGTTGACACTTTTTTACTTTCCTGGTATTGTGCTATGGAAGTATTTTTTTATTATTTATTTGGATAAACTAACAAAAGTACATTAAAAGCAGAACAAAATAAACAATAAAATAAAGAAACCTTAAATTAACCTATAAATGTGCCATCTACAAAGGAGACTAACGTTTGTTGATTTAAGCAGTAATTCATATGGAAAGCAATGGAAATTTGATATAAGTGCGTAGATATAAATATTTACTATACCTATAGATAGATCGATGCTTTTTTGTCGTAGTTTCTTTGCTTAAAAATATTATTGCTTGATACCTAGTACTTAGAATGTAATGTTATCTAACAACATCGGCAACAAGTCGGAATAATTAGAGACGCATTTACATGTCGACAGGAAAATGTGCAGAAACATAATAAGCAGTAGCTAATTTATAGAAACAAACCATAAGCCCGGCGGACTATATCCTATGACACTTTGTAAAAGTATACGTATAGACTGACACCTCACTCTTGAAAATCGGTCAAGCCGTTTAGGCTAAAAGAGGTTACAATGGAACGGATTTGATATTTACATACCCGGGAAAATTATTACCCTTTTGTCAGTTGAGAAATAAAGTATACAAGTGTTGTATTACTACTATTGTAAGGATAAAGAAACCTTTAAATAATCGTAAAAGGTTATTCATTTAAATCTAACTCTCTCAATATAACTCCAGCGTTTTGTTTAAGATCGATTTATATATGCTAACGCATAATTTTTGGCAGGACAAGAGATACCTTCTTTTTTTAGAAGCGTCGCCTAACAGAATATTAGAACTGTAGATCGTTATAGTAGAAAAGTAGGAGAGAGAAACGATTCAGAGCAAAATTACTGTTACAGGACTTTCCATAGAAACAATTAGTAATGTACTGCAATATCTACGAAATTCTTTAATATAACTTTAAATGTATCTTGCTTTCACTGATGTTTCTATTGGCATTATTCACGTTTCAGAATTACATTTAACACATGATCCTACGAATTATTATTGACAACAATGATAACATAAAAAAATAATAAAAAATGTATTAGTGACAATTTTGGTCACTAATTACTAACACACTCACTAATTATTAACACTTTTCCAAATATAAATTTTACAAGAAATCGAAAATGTTGTAAAAAAATGTATTTAGGAAAAAATGTTAGCAATAATTATAAAGACGGTTACAAAAATATGGGTGATTACAAAAATTGGAGCACCCTATTAATTTCTATATAAGGGTATCGAGGATGAAATTTCAAGATTTGACAAAATCGAAATATCTCTTCAAACTTTAATGTCCCCCAGCACAGTAAATCGTCGTATTTTCAGCCAAGATATCTGTGGTCTTCCTTTGTACACGTTATTTCCGTACAATCTTGTATATGATAATTCTTTTATTATTTTTCTAACGTAATTTTTTCTGTATAATCACGCAACTTTTGAAAGTATTCATAAAGAGCGACCACTTCTTTTTAATATCTGAAACGTAAGACGAATTTTAATATAAAATTTTATTATATCATGGCATAATTTTTCATTTGAAGAGTATGGACGATAAAAATAGTTTTTAATCGATTAATTATATTTATTTAATATAATTTAATTGATTAATTTTATTCAGACTAGTCTAAAGTTATGTAGATCAAGACTGAATACGTGGCAGCGTCAAAGAGATGAATTTGGTGACCAAAACGTGTGTGAAAACCAACTTTTTCTCGCGGCTTCGCACGCATTTATTTCTTACCGTCCCTGCTGAGCATTTCAATTTAATTTCGCGATCTTGGACTTGCTTGTTATTATTGGTAATATGTGTCAGAAATTTGTAATTGAGAAAAAAAATCATAAAACATTTCTATGGCAACCTGTTATACTCGTAGGTTATATTTTTCCATTAACTCGTTAATAATGTGTATGTAGTATGTAATGTGGAAAATTTTATAATCATCAGTTGAGTCGTTAAAACGTAACAAACAAACCATCACCCGGACGCGGTAATAAAAATAAGGACTAGATCGATTGCCTAAGAAAGGAATTATTGTTGTTGCTTTTCCTCTAAGAAAATATATAGAGCACTACCTCTCTTTCTTAAAGCTTTTCGACGTATTCTCGAACCCTAACAGCTTTATTATGCTAGAAAACTGAAAACTATTAGTATAAGACGCATTCGACAGTCTTGTCAAACACAAACGACCAAATATCAATCAAGGCTTTTAATGGTTTATGACATACAAACCCTTTATAAGTGTTGAAAACCAATTTAACTTATAATTTTAGGTATGCTCTATATTATATAGAAAATAAACCTGACTGATCTGACACACATCGAATTATTTTACATAAAAAATGGTTGTATAGCGTAGACTAGAATTAAGATTTTTTCAAAATTCAATGTCTGAGGGTATGAAAGGAGTTAAATGGAGATGGGAGTAAAATAGAAAGCAAAGAACGCTTTCCTATCGTTAAAATCTAACGAAGTTACATGAAATAGTTACGAGTATTTATAAAAAATTCACAAAAATAATCTAAACAATTTGTTAAAATGTAAAGCCATTTACACCCATTGCTTCTTTAATAGATAATTTTTAATAACTTGTTTCGAGGTTAGTTTAATACTTAGTTCATTGATTAAATTGTAAATTTGATTTAAATAAACATTAAAGTAAATAGATTTTAATTCATTAAATTTTATGTCGTAGTTAAATACTCAAAAAACTTTACTTCACTTGAATTTGAAAACAAATATGGATTCGTATATGAATTTCGGAAATCAACAAATACGACTTTACTGTTTACTTTTTTAAATTATTTAACCAATGATTATTAAGCAAACATAGCCAAGTCCACTTATAAAATAAAAAGACATAATATGAATTAAAAAACAATAAAATAATGAATTATATTTAATATTAAAATTATGAAGTTCAGCTTAGCAAGCAATATGATTGTAACTTTTTATTACTCATGTAATTTACATTTTAACGAACACTTGGGTAATTAGTACCCATTCATATTATGTCTTTTTATTTTATAAGTGGACTTGGCTATGTTTGCTTAATAATCATTGGTTAAATAATTTAAAAAAGTAAACAGTAAAGTCGTATTTGTTGATTTCCGAAATTCATATACGAATCCATATTTGTTTTCAAATTCAAGTGAAGTAAAGTTTTTTGAGTATTTAACTACGACATAAAATTTAATGAATTAAAATCTATTTACTTTAATGTTTATTTAAATCAAATTTACAATTTAATCAATGAACTAAGTATTAAACTAACCTCGAAACAAGTTATTAAAAATTATCTATTAAAGAAGCAATGGGTGTAAATGGCTTTACATTTTAACAAATTGTTTAGATTATTTTTGTGAATTTTTTATAAATACTCGTAACTATTTCATGTAACTTCGTTAGATTTTAACGATAGGAAAGCGTTCTTTGCTTTCTATTTTACTCCCATCTCCATTTAACTCCTTTCATACCCTCAGACATTGAATTTTGAAAAAATCTTAATTCTAGTCTACGCTATACAACCATTTTTTATGTAAAATAATTCGATGTGTGTCAGATCAGTCAGGTTTATTTTCTATATAATATAGAGCATACCTAAAATTATAAGTTAAATTGGTTTTCAACACTTATAAAGGGTTTGTATGTCATAAACCATTAAAAGCCTTGATTGATATTTGGTCGTTTGTGTTTGACAAGACTGTCGAATGCGTCTTATACTAATAGTTTTCAGTTTTCTAGCATAATAAAGCTGTTAGGGTTCGAGAATACGTCGAAAAGCTTTAAGAAAGAGAGGTAGTGCTCTATATATTTTCTTAGAGGAAAAGCAACAACAATAATTCCTTTCTTAGGCAATCGATCTAGTCCTTATTTTTATTACCGCGTCCGGGTGATGGTTTGTTTGTTACGTTTTAACGACTCAACTGATGATTATAAAATTTTCCACATTACATACTACATACACATTATTAACGAGTTAATGGAAAAATATAACCTACGAGTATAACAGGTTGCCATAGAAATGTTTTATGATTTTTTTTCTCAATTACAAATTTCTGACACATATTACCAATAATAACAAGCAAGTCCAAGATCGCGAAATTAAATTGAAATGCTCAGCAGGGACGGTAAGAAATAAATGCGTGCGAAGCCGCGAGAAAAAGTTGGTTTTCACACACGTTTTGGTCACCAAATTCATCTCTTTGACGCTGCCACGTATTCAGTCTTGATCTACATAACTTTAGACTAGTCTGAATAAAATTAATCAATTAAATTATATTAAATAAATATAATTAATCGATTAAAAACTATTTTTATCGTCCATACTCTTCAAATGAAAAATTATGCCATGATATAATAAAATTTTATATTAAAATTCGTCTTACGTTTCAGATATTAAAAAGAAGTGGTCGCTCTTTATGAATACTTTCAAAAGTTGCGTGATTATACAGAAAAAATTACGTTAGAAAAATAATAAAAGAATTATCATATACAAGATTGTACGGAAATAACGTGTACAAAGGAAGACCACAGATATCTTGGCTGAAAATACGACGATTTACTGTGCTGGGGGACATTAAAGTTTGAAGAGATATTTCGATTTTGTCAAATCTTGAAATTTCATCCTCGATACCCTTATATAGAAATTAATAGGGTGCTCCAATTTTTGTAATCACCCATATTTTTGTAACCGTCTTTATAATTATTGCTAACATTTTTTCCTAAATACATTTTTTTACAACATTTTCGATTTCTTGTAAAATTTATATTTGGAAAAGTGTTAATAATTAGTGAGTGTGTTAGTAATTAGTGACCAAAATTGTCACTAATACATTTTTTATTATTTTTTTATGTTATCATTGTTGTCAATAATAATTCGTAGGATCATGTGTTAAATGTAATTCTGAAACGTGAATAATGCCAATAGAAACATCAGTGAAAGCAAGATACATTTAAAGTTATATTAAAGAATTTCGTAGATATTGCAGTACATTACTAATTGTTTCTATGGAAAGTCCTGTAACAGTAATTTTGCTCTGAATCGTTTCTCTCTCCTACTTTTCTACTATAACGATCTACAGTTCTAATATTCTGTTAGGCGACGCTTCTAAAAAAAGAAGGTATCTCTTGTCCTGCCAAAAATTATGCGTTAGCATATATAAATCGATCTTAAACAAAACGCTGGAGTTATATTGAGAGAGTTAGATTTAAATGAATAACCTTTTACGATTATTTAAAGGTTTCTTTATCCTTACAATAGTAGTAATACAACACTTGTATACTTTATTTCTCAACTGACAAAAGGGTAATAATTTTCCCGGGTATGTAAATATCAAATCCGTTCCATTGTAACCTCTTTTAGCCTAAACGGCTTGACCGATTTTCAAGAGTGAGGTGTCAGTCTATACGTATACTTTTACAAAGTGTCATAGGATATAGTCCGCCGGGCTTATGGTTTGTTTCTATAAATTAGCTACTGCTTATTATGTTTCTGCACATTTTCCTGTCGACATGTAAATGCGTCTCTAATTATTCCGACTTGTTGCCGATGTTGTTAGATAACATTACATTCTAAGTACTAGGTATCAAGCAATAATATTTTTAAGCAAAGAAACTACGACAAAAAAGCATCGATCTATCTATAGGTATAGTAAATATTTATATCTACGCACTTATATCAAATTTCCATTGCTTTCCATATGAATTACTGCTTAAATCAACAAACGTTAGTCTCCTTTGTAGATGGCACATTTATAGGTTAATTTAAGGTTTCTTTATTTTATTGTTTATTTTGTTCTGCTTTTAATGTACTTTTGTTAGTTTATCCAAATAAATAATAAAAAAATACTTCCATAGCACAATACCAGGAAAGTAAAAAAGTGTCAACATGTGATCCAATCAAAACCATTTTATGTAATCATATCCCCATCATTTATAGAATCAATAACATATCGGACTTTACAATCTTTTTAATTATTAAATAGCAAACATATTAACACGCAATAAAATTTAATATAACGTCTTATTCGAAAAACAAATCGTTCAGACTCATATCGATCATACTGAATGCCGACGTCGGCTCGATCGTATAATTTTTTGACCAAGCATTCATTTTGACTCAATAATTAAATTAACAAACAATCAAAGCCTCGGATTCCCGAAGGTTGGCATTTTATGCTAAATTTGAAATTTCAAATATCGAACGGGCCAAGTTCCAATTTTCAAATTTGAACTTGGGCCGTCCAGTTCAGATGATGCGCAAAAACTGACCGCACGATGCCTGTCATCTGCGCGGCACAGTTGTCACCGTGGAGACGCTCGTGATCTATTTTAAATTTTATTTTTGTCTTGATACTATACTATGAAACTGCTAGTTTGCTTTTTTTTTTAGATCTAGTTGTTAATATACTAGTTATCCTAAAGTCGTTAACAGAAATCTATTAACGGACTTTAGATTTATAATTTCGAATTTCTCCAAACATTGCACACTTTATATATTTGTGAGAAACTAAATTGGTTCAATTTATCAAGTTTAGTAAATAATGTAGGATTTAATAACAATTTGTTTATAATTTTGTACTGTAATGGAGTGTGATGTATGTCTTATTATATTGTTTTCAAACTTGTAAGGAATTCTTTTTTTTAGAAACGGTTCGTACCGCTTAAAAATAATCTTACACGATTTTTATCGGACTATTAATTTTTACGATATGTTGTAAATTACAAGAAAATTTTATTATTAAACACATAATTTTAATTAAATCCAGATATATAAATATATTAATTTACTTTAATACTTACTAATTTGCATTAAGTCAGCTCACGTCATTTTGCGTTCCACTAAAATATGCCGCCTAGCTGCGCAGACTATCAGCAAAAAGGGCCTCCTCGCAAACGCTCATTTTATCACATACGATCCGAGATAGAAAGAGACAAAATACGATCAACCAATACAGAACGATCTACATTATCCAATACATATACCCTAAAATATTGAACGCATTACGATCGTTAGGGTTCTTTACAAGCTGGTTATTATTGTAAGAAGGATCGAAGAAAGCTTTTTGTCTTTGTTTATTATTGTGCTGCGAGAAAGGGAAGCACTGATATGAGGGCTAATGGCGATCCTCAATATTTATGCACAGAACCTGTGCTGAATAATTTCAGCATGTACATACGTGATTGTGGGAACATATGTTTTACTAACAACCCGCTCCAGCTTTGCTCGGATAGATAGTTAAAAAATAGCTTTGGTCAGTCGCTGATAGAAGAGCTATCTATTAGTGAAAATGATCAGTAGTTTTTGAGTTAAACTAGAACAAACAAACAAACAAGTCTTTGATATCCATAATATTACTTCAAGACGAAGATGTAAAGATTTCCGTACAACATTTTTAACTGTCTTGTATGTAATATTACATGTATCTTTATATATGTATTCATCTCATTATATTTGTATATATGTTTATATGTAATAGATTTTCCTCATATATTGATTTTCCTTTTTATTTAGCGCACCTCTTTGCCTTTTCTTCTTTTAATGCGTGGTCGACTGGTAGAGAATGCCTATAGGCATTAAGTCCGCCATTTGTACTTGTAAACAATAAATATTTAAAATAAATAAATAAATATTTATAATAATAAATAACCCCGTACAATAGTTAATATACAACTGGGAATTAAGTTACACTAAAAAAAGTATAGTAAATGAGTCAAAACAAAATTTGGAGCTAAGATGTAAGAATACATTCCTAATGCTACCGAGAAAAGCATGGTATGGTTGGACGTGACCTAAAATTAGAACTATGTACTATTATTGTGAAAATAGTTACCTAATTAACTAAATTACGTATTAATTTCTGGAAGTTCTACTTATACAATTGAAGGTACGTTTTAGGAGTTTTTCGTGAAGACCACGGTATGTGTTGGTCATGCCATGGGATAAATGGTCCCATAGAGCAAAACAGTCCGATTCTCTCGGCCAGGCAAGGGTCGTCGGAGTCTCTCACATGAGGTATTATTTTCTCATAATGGAAACATTATTTAACTTACTCGCATTTAAAGTAATAAAAACTCTGTGCGTGAACAGTATTAAAGAGTTTCTTTGCACTAGGTACGGTTTTCCTCGCGGTTTTCACCAATGGACGAAGGTCGTCATAAAAGAGGATTAAGTGCAGATTTTTAGCTTTAAACTCAGACAGAAAAACAAATAGATTTAGTCACTTCAAATCAATTTCGGATGTTTGCATATCAATCTCAACCATTCATAAACAAATTCGGACGTTTGGCTATCAAACTCACATGGAAATGTCCGAATTTGATTTGCAAAAAGCTGAAATTGATGTGCAAAAGTCCCGAATATCATTTTAAAAATATTGAAATTGATTTGTAAAAGTATGAGTCTGAAGTTAAATGCTTTTCTGTAAATATGACGATGGTTGTTGATCGTAACGTAACCGTCTGACAGCAACATTTGTCACAACGACAGTAAAACGTTAGTTGTCTTTTCATATTATCCATAATTCCTGATTTAATGCTCTTTACAAACTTTTGGGAGGTCATCGACTGATTGTAAATTTCTTCACTTCATAATCAAACTAGACATATTATAAACTGTCTGCTATGAACTAAACAAACCAATCACAATTTACCGTGAAATTACTAGACAGTTTATAAATTGTCAAATTGTAAATTAATATTTTGCTTGCGTATTTAAGATTAACTTAGAATGGAAGATAATAGATTAGGTTGGGTTCATCGGTTGCACATGTTACGTCAAATTGTCATTTATTTGTTCAGTTCACAATTTGTCGCCAGTCAATAATATGTCTCCCACCTCCATCCACCTCAGCCTATGATCGTCCACTGCTGGACATAGACCTCCCCCATTGATAACATCATTGGGGGGAAATAATATGTCTAGTCTGATTATAAACGATCAAATATCATAATATATACTATTCATACGTTAAAATGTATGTAATGTGAATGTTCGTAGAAGGCCTAAGACGATATTTGTTTTACAATGTAGCGTTATGGTTTTACTGCTTAGCGTTAACTTAAATGCGTAACGCTTGTTCTTTAGCTTATTACAATTCGTAATTAGTGTCCATTGATAATTACTTCTGTAACTAAAATAGATTAAAAAGATATCGTCTTAAAATCATGAATACGTAACGATTAAGTACGGACATGTCGAGAGAATGAATGGAGAGACAAGACAAACATATTATATTATGTTGCCTAAATTAGTGAAAAGATTGGTACGGGACGTCTCAGAAGATATCTATCGGACTAGAGGCATACTAAAGTTATGAGGATTTCTCGTAACCGGCGAGCATTTATGCATAAATTTATGGTACCTATATGAATGCATAAGAATCGTAAAAGATGTGCCAGAATCGCGCCAAATGAAAATCTTTTTTCTATTTTTGTAAACAATTTATTTTATTTATTAAGTTTAAATACAATGTCATGTATGTTTCTTATGGTATACAGCGACCCCTTGAACTCGAAACTCCCGTAAACATCTTAGGGAAGGGGGGTGGTGACTGAAAACCAGCACGTCACGGCATCTTGACCTCGTGTCGGCAAAACTCAGTCAACCCCTTTTGCCATAACTTCGATAATTATATGTACCACTTGATTTTTTCTCCCGCATTTTTTTTTCTAGCAATGGTTAATTATTTATTTAATATACCTTATTACTACTAAAAAATTGTGATATTAAAATCTTTGCAACATCACACGAACAATGCGCGTGCGACAATATATCGCGTTTTACTATGTTACGTTACACATTGACTTTTAACGTTGTTAAAATGGAACACAGTTATATTTGGTCAATACTTGACGGCAGATATACGGGCACACAAATGTACCCGAATAGAGGAAGTTAAAGTGATATCATTAAATTGCGACATGGTGTTTGAAGTTTAAGAATTGATCGACTCGAACGTGGAAGTTCTCTTTACAGAATATAGTCGAAAAGTTATTGCAAGCCCAATTATCTACCTTTCAAATCGTGTCCTCTACTCCCCTTTTGTAGACGCGATCGCAAATTGTAGTCTACATAAATGTTTAAATATATATACAAAAAATTGAAAAAAATCACAACACTTAACGACCATTTTAACTTTTTGCACATATTTTTACAATAACTTGTTATTGTAAAAATATAGAAAGATATATTTTAAAATTACAAAAGTTTTAACTAAGAAAATAAGATGCAAAGGCATTCCAAGTCTTTGGCAACAGCTAATTATTAATAAAAAAGCAATGTCTTTTTTCATATCGTTTTTAAACGATAGTGTAACAGGATTATAAAAAAAGGAAACATTTTCTATCGTCTGGTTGTTGCATAGGTTATATAAACGGTATAGAAGATCGTTATCGGAGTGAAAGTTCGCCGTTTTGTGGGAATCGATGCTTTTTCTGATCACCATTGTGTCTCCATCGTGTGGGAACCTATTCGTAGCAATCTTCAGAGTTTACGCTCTTGTTAGACAATTTAATGTGATAGTCAGATTGTTTTACGAGGTTAAACTTAGAAATGACAAGGCAAGCTGTGTGTTATTAGTTCTCTCATTTGTAGACTAATAAACAAAGTAACTTATTTATTGCATTTCTCTACATATTAATTAAAAATTAATAGACATAAGAAATACTCGTTTCGAATGTTTATAATTAATTTATATTATTATTTCTTATTTTTATTGGAATACTCATTCAATCTTTTGTAAAAAGCGGAATATGTATATCCATAACATTTTGTACATTAGAAGCGTTTAAAATTATCATTTGTCTTGTCACGAAAAGTGCTGCACATCACGAAATCTAGTGACGGTTTATTCGCAATTAATATATGCACGCTTCAATAAAAGCAGGGAATAAAAATGAATGTCGCATCGTTGATACGTCCAAATAGATCGTAGTTTTATTTGTACAAAGCAAAAAAAAAGTAAAATAATAATCATATAACCCTTTCACTATAAGTATCACGATCTAATGTCTAATTTATTTGTACTCTTATGAGATGTTTAGGGCAATCTCGAAACTTACGGGAAACTAACCACCAGATGTTGAAATCAAAGACTTTTAAACTAAATATCACTACGTACAAAATTTGTAGTGACACAGAATATATTAGTATTTTATTTTTCTAAATCCCTTTTGAATGTGTGTCCTGATATATTCTTAAGCCTGTCTGTCCTATAATATTAGCTATCCTATCCTATAGACTTATATAATAATAATATTCTGCGGCATTATTCACCCACTGCCATCTGATCCCAAACTTGTGCTATGGAAACGAGATAACTGATATACTACACTTATTAATACTTATCTTATGTAAATCCATACTACAGCTTTGGAAATACCGCTGGGGACAGACCATTCCACAACGCGGCTGTACGAGGCAGGAAGTTTCGCGAAAACCGCACGGTTGTGGAATGCCAACCATCAAGGTGGTGCAGATGGTAGCTGGACCTCTGTCGTGTTGTGCGGTAACGAATAATGTTTGTCCTGGGCGGAAATCGATCCCACGACCTGCGGCGTGAGAGGCAAGTATCTTACCACTGCGCCGACCGGTCAGTCCTAGGAAACTTAAATAGAGAATACCTTAAATGTTATATACGACCACTCTTAAGAAAGTAATTAATCAATATAAAATCGTGTAGGGCGACCCATATCAACAATGTCACTCACTAGCGCAACGTAAATTTCTCTTTTGAATTTTTTTTTCATTCATCCTATCAACAACCCTGAACCAGGGAGTAAGAAATGCGCATCTGAGGAAATGGTCACGATAGCTGACAGATGTTTGTATTTCAGTGTATGGAGTGTAATTAAGAAGTGTAGGAAATGTGACCTGAAAATTGTACTGATGCTAAGATTATATAGTAGGTTTGTTTTTATATTAACGAAATATGATTTTTTTTTATATTTGAGATGAACAATTTTTATTTTTCTTGTTATAAACCACGGAAACGTACCTTTTCTAATTTTAATTAATTATATATTATTTTTATTTCTAAGAGAAAAGATTCGATGGTTTATTTTTTTCGGTTCAACTCACAAACTACCGAACCGATTTTAGACATTCTTTGGTCAATACATCGCTGTTATTAGCGAGTAACCGATGGTATTTTTCCTCTATCTATATACGCGATAGAAGTTGGGGCACGTTGGTATTGAATAAATTCATATACGAGACTTATATTTGTATTGAATTAAATGAATAAAGACGTTCAAAACTATTTAAATGTTAAAATTACAAGGCAGTAAATCAACATCATCATAGTCTAATTAAGCCAACTAACCGTGTCAAAGCGATCAGACGAAGCGCAACGTATTCGTTAGATGTTTCCAGTCGTTACAGCGTTGCAGTGTAGGTGTCGGTCGACCACATCTGACCTTTATCGTGACCGGACCCACCTGTTTTTTTGCGCACGATCAACGGAATTAAAACAGCATAACTTTTATAACAAATGTCACCGTTTCCGCTTGTCGTTCGTGTGATAACGTATCAGAACAGGGACTGAATGAAGTCGCATGTTAGTTTAATTTTGCTTAATACAAATTTCTAAGGAGATGACTAAAGGTAAAGTTAGCTTAAAATAATATGCACTTTAGATAGTACGTATATTAATGAATAAGAAAAATAATTTCCAACAGTTCCTGCTCTTGTTAACTAAGCAGCGAAAAGCTTGAAGTTACATCTACTCCGTTTTAATTATTATTATATAGTTATAAAATAGTTGGGATTTTGTGAGCGTACAGTTTAGCTCAATACCTTCCTTGCACACATATTCTGGAAAAATGTCTTTATTGGCATTTCGATACGATCTCCTTTCATAAATGTCAGTTTCGGTAAAGATCTTCCTTAAAGGTTTGAATTATTAAACACAAAATAAATTGGCAACTCCATAGATCCGTAAATGTCCATAATAACCCCCGGATCGTAACGTAAAACGAAAAAAAGGCACCTTTTGAAACGCTATATTGAAGAATTATGTAATGTATACAATGCTTGTAAATGCACTAGTCTATCACTATATATTGTAGTCAGTGGAAAAGGTAAACATACCAATTAAACTCTACGGTTCTTAGTTACTTACCCCTGAAGGCTTCACTCGGGTAGACAAATAATTAATTTTAAATCTCTTGAAAATCTCAAAAATGAAACGGACTTCAAATTTATATAATTTTACTTACAATTCATTAAGCTATTTATAGCCATTTGTTACAAATCCTCATTACAAATCCATTACACCCAAACAGTAAACCAATATCTTCGTAACCGAAAATTAAATGACA
>DWLR01000974.1:0-20783 GCA_018246295.1 Papilio alexanor hazarajatica | reverse complement strand
ATATATATATATATATATATCAGTTATCTGGTTTCCATAGTATAAGCTTTGCTTAGTTTGGGATCAGATGGCCGTGTGTGAATAATAATCTTAATATATAATAATCTTAGAATATTATTAAAAAAGAAACATAAAAAAGTAATCAATATAACAATAGCAAATAATAATTCAAAACTTAGCTATGGCTATCTAACTCTCTCTTTCCCTACAGACTATTGGACAAGAGATGCAGTTTTAATCCCTCATTATTAAGTAAGTACTTAAAGGTACAAACACTTCGACTTTGTTAGATCTACACGACAAGTGATTAAGTGTTAGGATCGCGGAGAAAGAATCGTTCGTATAAAGATTCTCTCATCTCCTACTCTTCATAGCTAACCTCTGAACTAAGTTTAATTACCTAAGAAAGTGGCGCTCGCTGTACTATCGGAGAAGACCGGCTCCCCTTGTGTCGGCACGAATATGATGTTTAGCGTGGAGTCGGTGAACAGTGGTCCTGGCTCAGTGCCACCATCTGTAGCGCGGATTGTCACCTAGAGGAAATCGTAATAATAAATGAATAAATTAAGCTCGCAATGAAATACTCTCTCATAGAAAAACACATGAAAATTTAGATTACTGAGTTTAAAAATACAAACTAACTTGAAACTCTCTGATGTTTTCAATGAAGAGCTGCTTCAGCATCAACGTGCCCGTGTTTTCACCGTCGTTCACCACCTGGAAGTGGTCCACAGCCTCCGCTAAAATAATATTGGAAATCATTTATTTGCTCACATGTTGGCCAAGTCTCACTCTTAACTGCCATCGCCATTATTTTTATATCGCACTGATATAAATATGCAGATCCTTTTATACGCTATAATCATCAAGTCACGAGGTTTCTTTTTTTATAATATAAAGTTTATAACTGACCGTCCCCGAAGATAGAGAATGTGACAATGCCGGCGTGCAGACCATCTTTGTCGGTAGCCGTGACGCGATGCAGAAACTCTCCGTTCACCAGCACTAGCAGACCGTTCACCATCACTCGTTCCTAAAAACAAATTGTTGAGTTGTATTCCGGATACCAAAAGTATATAAACCTTAATAACACTCGATAGTGCTCCAAAATGCGCACTTTTGCTTGTAACACTTGAACGAATTGAATTGATTGAAAGAACAATTAAAATGTTTTTTTACAAATAGCAATGTTTTTTTTTTTAGTTACACACTAAAACCATCAGTATTATTATATCAACTTATTTTAGTCTGTCGCAAGATAAAAACCTTGGCTATGGTGTTCTGAAATAATGAAGACTTTAAAAAAATATATTTCTGGTACTGACCCTCGCGAGTCTGACGGTGGATGAGTGCTGCGGGAACACGAACACAGGCTCTTGGAAGTTGTACGGCCGGACGACGAGCTCGTAATGTTCCTCGGAGCTCTGTGGCGGATGCCCGTGGTCGAACGCCTGGACAATTAATTTTATTATTTTAAATTAACATTTGCGCAGTACCATATTAAATATAACTCAACGATATAGAAAAAGAACCATAACAATAAAAAAAAAAAACAATTTTTCAAACGTACCTGTACAATTCCTATTTTAATTATAATAATTACTACATAAAAATATTGATAATCAACATGTACGTAAAATTTATCAAATGGGGAAGAAACAATGGTTAAAATATTTCAAATAGAAAACTATAAAACTAAAAGTAATGTTTTAGCTACTATATCGAAAGTGTGTAAATTGAAGTCATTATTTGTTGCAAATGAGGTATCTACAAGTCCACTACAATATAATGTAACAATAAATCAAACTTACCAGGATGTGTATAGAATACGTTCCCCAATATCCCTTCAAGTCCATGGCGGTCTCCAGCTCGCCGGTTACGTTCTGTATTTGGATCATGTTGAAAAGCCGCGGCAAGTCCAAGTCGCGGTCGGTGAGCGTCAGGCAGAGGATGGCGTAGCCGACGCGCGAGTTGTCCGTGTCCGGCTCGTCGCGGTCCGGCGCGTAGATATGTGGCTCTAAGCGGACTCCCTGAAGAACAACGAGATTGTTATGACTATTCACAATATTGTTCCTTTGCTTGTAAGTATGCCGATTGACGCCGGAACAGTGGTAGATCAGACCGGACAAGTGTCATTCCTTACAGATATGGGTGGAAATAGAAGTAGGTACTCAAGTTCCGCGTTACCACTGGCGAGAGACGTATCACCGGTCCTTGCTATCCCTTTTTCTCATTCACTTCCTTCCCTTTTTCATCTGACAACGCATCCGTAAACTTTACGGTTGGTGTGAGAAGCGAAACTCTTTGGAACACTCCGAAAAGAACAATTAACGAACCTCCGTGAGATTCTCCGACACGGACCAGGACAGTTCGTGTGGCTCAGGTAGTTCAGGGGCGTTGTCGTTTACATCCAGAAGCACAACCTCAACTATTGTTGTGTTTTGGTTCCTATTGCCATCTGAAATTGAATAAATATTTGTAATTAGCATCTACGTAAAATAAAAATAAAAAATTCAAAATGATAAGTCCGAATACATTAGCTTTCTATTTTTCTTTAAAGAATAGTGTGGTGACAAAACTAGAACTACTCCTACCCCCTTCAGAATAAAAGTTGTCTATGAGATTTAAGAAGATGGTGTGCGTGGGTTCGTCCCCGTCCCGGTCCAGCGTCTCCTCTGTGGTGTAGTTGACGTACAGTCGGCCGCTGTCCAGGTCCACCGCGAAAAAACTACGCAGGCGCACGTTGACCCCGTAGTTGATCTGATACCGCACCGTATTGTACATTTCTGAAATTATTATGAGTTTATATTGATTAAGCGTAACTTTTAGTTGTAAATTCTAATAAAACTGCGAAAATCTTTTCATTACTGCCTTATTAGGATCTCGTAACTTAAGGGACAGAATGAGTATCTATTTTTGAACTGCTCCTTGGTTCAATTCTAAGATGATTCGTATGTTTTAAGCACGTTTTCGGAATATATTAACGAATCATTCCAATACTTGCTGTATTCAATATAAGAATATATATTAATAGCTATTCCTAACTCAACGAAGATTGGCTTGAAGTAACGGTATTTTATGCTTCTGCGTTTTGTCTAATGAGAATTTTTATGTTTATTCACTCCTTTTCCTTATTTATTTCCCTTCTTTGTCCTACATAAAAGCTGGCGACGTGTCAGTAACTCTTTTCAATTTTTCTAATGTCTATGGGTTACATATAAAAGGCATCTGTCTCTCTCCTGTCAGAGTTTATACCTTAAGCTATATCTCACCGTCTCTGTCATAATCGCTAGACACGAGGTACACGATGTCATCACCGGAAGTGGCGTTCTCGTAAATGTAGACGATGACGTCGAACTGCCCTGTCTCCGCGCGCGGTGTCTTGTTGTTGGTGTCGATTATGTAGATCGTTATCTGCAAAATCAATTTTGGTAAGTGGATTTCAAAGAGAGATGCATTTTATGTTATAATGTAGAAATAAGCTCTCGTGAGGTAGTCTCCAATTGGGCTAAACTGGACTGACTATCGGAGGATAAGTTGTATAATAGCGATTGCTTACCTCGCCCTCTGTGTCCCAATGAGTGGTATCTGGAGGACAGTCTTCAGGGTCCGGTTCCGAACATCGATCGCTGGCCACGACGGTGTAGTACAGGTAGTGACTAGGGGGGATATCAGCGTCGATAGCCCCTGGCTTGTCCACCTCTAATTGACCTGTGTAGAAGTCTATCTTGACAAGGTCTTCAAACGTATTGTTTCTTGGCCTGAAAAGAATGATTAAAAGCATTAGAAAATTTCCGAAATATTTTTATAAATGTATGTTGTGTAGGTATAGAAGTTTAGGAGACTGCCCGCATTGTTTGGAGATTCGTCGCTCTGTGACCCTGACCACTGGTTGCTTGAGTCATAGGAAGTCTTCGCAGCCAGTGGAATACTATTTTATACAATATTTTACATTATCTGTCTTTTCTAGATTTTTTAAAATATATTGTATAAAAATAAGTCAAATAAAGAAATAAATTGAAAAATAATAACAAAAAAAAAGATCAATTTATTTCACTGAAATATGGGGGAGAAAATTTTTAAAGGATACAGGAAAGTGGGGAGGTGGGTGGAATAAGGATATTGTACTTTACATACACGATCGTGTATCGGATTTGATTGTAGAGTGGTCCATCGATGTCGGTGGCCAGCACGGAACCGATGACGATCCCCGTGTCCGAGTTCTCCCGCACTCGGAACTGTTGCGTGAGGCTAGTCTCTGACCACACCGGCGCGTTGTCGTTCATGTCCACTATGATTATGGTGAATGTCACTGAAATATTAATTAAGTTTAGTTGAACACGTCCTCGGGAATCTATCACATGTGTTACAGTTTCATAATAATTTTCAAAGCTCTAGCGAACATTAAAGACTCGTAATGAGTAAACTACCAACGCAAAACGGATTTTTAGGATAGGTGGGAGGTGCGTATCCATAAAGACTTTCCAAGGAAAATATTTAAGTCTCAAATCCTTTATAAATTAATTAAACGAGGCAATTGTTTACAGCAGGCAATGGCTTAGGCTTAACATTAATTTTAATGGTGTCATCTTTTTTGAAGCCAGCCAGCCTTACTATCCGTCCTGACTTGCCAAGAAATTATTTGATCATGATACGTGGTCATTTATTCATTTTTAACTTACATTCGTCGTAGTCATCTCCTATCTCTGTATTAATATCCCGCACTCGGACCGTGAGGTAGAGCACTTCAAACTCTTCGAAGTCGAGCGTGACGTTGTGTCTGATCTCGCGTACGACCACGCGACCCCTGGCCACGCCACGTTCGCTCTCATCTGGGTAAAACGTCTCGATTGCTACGCAGCTGCAGGGTAAATGAAAGAAATCAATTTAATACATATTATTTACAGAGTAAAAGTGTAGCTTAATAAAATGTTTTTATATTTCAATTGTCTTTCCATGAATGTTTAATTTTTTATCAATGGATTTAAAAATTTTGTGAAGATTAGAATATTAGATCATTGAGATCGTTACTTATGATACTTTCTAGGGTCGGTTTCCCGGCCCTGCTTGGTCGCATACGAGGTCGTCCAGTCGATCTCGAAGCGCAGCTCTGCGCTGCTATCCGGGTCGGACGCTTGAATCTCGCGCGTGATCTCCGTACCCTCGGGCACGTTCTCTTCTATCCGGGGACTTCCACGAGGCTGAAATGTTAAAAGAGTTACAAAGACATTAAACATTTATCTATGTTCGAAATTGTCGAATTCAGAATTTTAAATAAAAAAGAGTAAAAATATATGTTAAGTGTAAACGATATATCGTTAATAAAGAAATAATTTTTCAATATGCACTTTTCGTACGGTAATTTTTTTTAATAATTAATACAATCGCTCCTAAGTTTAAAAGGCTAATCACCTTGAACATTCCCTACTGTAAGCTAAACAACATGAAAACGAAATGAAATTAATTTTCATGCATTTTTTTTGTGAAATCGATTTTAATCTGTATATTTCAAAAGTCTGAAAAGATCTATCACCACAAATTTTCTAGTCTAGTCTATTCGCATTTCTAAAGATGTAATTATTTTTTACCTCATCCATTAATGTAAGTTCAGAGGTTGCTGCTGAAAACGAACGTTGGTGACAGTTTTGGTTGCATTTTTCTTTAATTTTCGTGTCGTAATTTATGTTATTACCTTTTTATTCCGATAGATAAAAAAGAATACATTTCTAAATTAGTGATGTGTGGTATATTGTAAGTTACCAATCGCAGACTGGGCGGCGTGTTGTTGATGTCGACGAGGCGTATGATGAGTTGCGATGTTGCCGTGTGGTACGGCTCACCCAGCGTGTCGTCCGCTCGCACCTGACGTATGAAAAACATGGCGATATTAAACTCAAATAAGAGCACATAATTTCATTAAATATGTAGCAAAAGAAAAGGATAGTTTCTCTTTAATTTGTTTGGAATGGAAAACAGGCAATTTTAGAAAGTATAAAGACCTGTACGAACAGCTCGCTCTGCCTGTGATAGTCGAAGGCATCATCGATAGCCACGTGGATCGCGCCGGTCACGTTGTCGATGTTGAGGAACTGGCCCGCGTTGCCCATCAACGAGTGTCTAGATGGAACAAGAAAATTAACTCATGATCACTCCTTCAACTCTCAATACATCATGACGCTAATTTTGGTTTTATATAGAAGTCTAAATAATAGAAGAAAAAACAGCAGCAAAATTTGGACTGTCCAACCGTCTTGTCACCCTTACATCTTAATTCATTATGATGTTTTTTAACAATTTAAAGCCACTGCATGACTATAATTTAACCTAGATCTAGATTCGGCTACGTGGTGTCAAAACGGCGCACCATTAATTTGTTTTCTAAATACCAAATCACAGTCGTATAATCTATTCAAAGAAAGATTGTATTGACTCGGTAGATTTAAAAGAGTTTTATGAAGTAACAATGTGGGTCTATTGAAGATACCGATGTTATAAACAGACCGGTTAGGGTGGCGTTGGCAATTCTACAAAATAGTTCATCGACAAGTATTTACTTACACCACTTTATCGTCAATGTCCCTGTCGGTGGCTAGCACGGTGGCGACGTAGAAGCCGCTGGACTCCGTCTCGTTGAAAGTGACGGTCTGAGCGTCGCGCTCGAAGATCGGCTCCTCATCATTCCAGTTGATAAGGTTGATGCGCACCATGGCAACACCCACGAACTCAGTTCTGTTAAGGTCGGTCGCTATCACCTTTTATTGAGAAAAATGGTGTAAAAGATGTTAATCTTTACTTATTTTTTAAATAATAGCTAGCGCATTCCTACCCTATGGTAAATTTGTAAAAGTTGTTTTGTAGATTTTTGATTTTCTTCCACCACTGGAGGCATACATACATTATTAGCCTTTTTTGAAGACGTTGGCATGCGGTACGCAACACTTTACGGCGGTATTTCGTGCAGTACTTGCTTTAATCGCCATTTATGCAACAACTGCTGCGGCAGGTTCTACCACAGTTAAAACTATTGTTAGAAGGCTAGAAGAAGAATAAAAATATTAGTAAAGATTTATCATACCCTGAGATTGATGTTTTGATATTCCGGCACCTCGTAGTCGAGCATGGAGTGGTTGAGGGTGCCCATGATGAATTCTTGGCGCTGATAACCCACTGCTGGCGCTATGTAGAAAGCTTTAGCGGCGTCTGGCGGGAAGTCGCTTTCAAGGTGCACACTGTATTGCGCATTTTGACCCTGTTTGTGAAAAAGAATATTAAGTCTGAACATTCATTGTACTAAATCGAATACAATTGTGTTAGCAGGAATAATGTGTAGCAGATTTTATACTTTCTCAGTTGTTCCACAATTGTTGATTTGGCATTTTACTAATCCATTGTGTGGCAGATTTGTCAGTGGTGTGCTAGTATGACACCACCATGAAACTATTAAAACTACACAATTCACTTCATTGTGTTTAACAACCAATAGAAAGTGTGCTTACCAAGTCCCGGTCGTGAAAGCCGAGATGCTCAATATTCAGAGTCATGGGCGTCTCCTCCATAATATCAATAGTATACTCCTTGGACAGGGGCTCTGGTCTTTGGTCGTTAATGTCATTAACAATGATGACAACATTGGCCGCAATGGACAGGCTCTCATTGTTCTCTTTATACGCAATGATAGACAGCTGGAACACCTCGCGCTGCAGCTCGTCGCGGTCGATGGGAGACACGTGGAAGATAGCACCATCTCTTCCTCCTTCTATTGTTGTTATGTTGAAGAAAGTATCTGGAAATGTTAAATAACAGTGATCTTAATTTAAGTTTGAAAAGATAGTTCTCCGTATAATAGTAGAACGATAATATAAGCATAAGCAAGTATTACTTAAAATCCATCAAAGTGGTGATTAGTAAATACCAGTTCCCATAAAACTGACGGAATTTCAAGACCACTGGAATCTGTAAAGCTTGAAAAGAATGTACCTTCTGGCTTCGTCTCTAGCCTGTAGTATATCGGTCTGTCGATCCCAGTGTCGCCGTCTATCGCGCGCACGGTAAACTGCTGCTCGGTCTTCTCGTCGAACTGCTGGACCGCGAAGATCTCCACCCACCGCGGCGGTCGGTGCTCAACGTTCACCACTTGCACCATCAGCGTCACAGTGTGGTTGTTGGGGAGCGAATCCTGAAGTCGTTATATATATATATATATATATATATATGTTATTCAAGACCTCATCACCCTCGCAATGTGGTAAAGATAATATTGTTTACTTAAAATCTATTAAGACCATCGTCGTAAGACCGAAGTGGCAGAATATGAAGAGAAATTTTGACTATAATATTTTTTAACAAAAACGAAACCGACTCCAAATTTGTTTAATTTGTTCTTAAATCTTTAAAGTTAAAATTGTTAAAATGTATATCCACGTCTTCTCTTAAGTCTACCAACATGTCAATTTTCGGTATATCTTCGAAACCCAAGGTTCAGTGAAATTCAAAATTAAATTGGACTCATAAGCGAATGTCCCCTTTACATTTTTTTAAATTCGTTCATTAGTCACGACGTTCTGAGGTAACAAACATAAAAAAATACCAGCGAATCGAGATCCTCCACATTTTTAGTCTGTTAAAAATATTAGCTATCATATCTACTTCGTATTTTTAACATGTCATACATGTCATGTGTCGAGTGGCGATGGCTACATATCACGCTCCCAATTTTGCTATTTTGATAATGATCTTGTTGTTTTAAATTATTATCACACTAACGATGAACGAAATGCCAATTCAATAATCGTGAATACATTAATGGACCAAGGCGATCGTGTGAGCATAATTTTTGGATCAAATAATTAAAACGACTTACGAATGCGGTAACTCTAAATACATGAAGAGCATTCGTCTCGAAGTTGAGCGAGGTATTCAGTCCAACGGTCATCGTCATTTTGTACCACTCGTTCTGGATGTTCTCTCCCAGGATGTAGAATATCTTCTCGTCTCCCCTGTCACTGTCGATCTTGAAGGTCATGAATCTGGTGCTGATCTCGCCGTCCGCGTCTGTTACTTGGTATACGCATTTTGTCAGGCCTGGCTCACCCAGCTCCTAAAATAATTACAAGGAATTTTCAACGTATGATAATAATTAACATCAGAATTCGTCAGACGTCTTTATAATAGCTTATCAAATGTATTTTGTTTATATGTCTATAATCTAGCTTTTAAGTACTTTGTCTATACATGCATGTAATTATTATAAACTGTTATGTCTACCTTAATAAAATAAATAATTGTTACTTTCAACGCCAGACCCTCATAATACTCGAACTCTCTGAAGAGTTACGTTCCATGATTTTTTTTTTACTTCTATTTAATATACTTAAGCAGACGACGTCAGAACAACCTACACTATCGATAATTTCAAATGCCAAATCAATATTTATGAAACTATTGAAAAAGTCAGGTAGCAAGCACACTTCTTAAAGTTTTATTCTTTGCAAAAAGCTTTCGATTATTTAAAATGCAATATGCAAACATAATTTATATGCCAACATACCGGTACTTGACAAGCATCGAAGGCCTGTATGATGGGATCGTTGTCATCAATATTGACGATCTGCAGCGTGACACCGGCTACCAGCGGCTCGCCGTCCACTCGTACGTTGAACATGTACCGCTGCATGCCCGGCGTCTCGAAATCCTGCCTGCGAAATCAATTCTAAAATAACCCGACTACATTTAAAGTGTTGGCATCATAAGAGATAAGATCACTACCGGATGACATTTTGTAAGCAGCAAAGTTATAACAGTAACGCTTTGACGGTATACTGGTGACATTAGATTAAAGAATAGCAGCCGTCCCGTTGTATAAAGACCGAGAAAAGAATATGTCCTAAAAGACGAAGCTTACGTTGTTATAATATGAACTGACAATTTGGTTTAGGTTGTCGGAGTAATGTTGAATGACAAGGCACTCATTTTCGTGATCGTGTCTCATACCCTACATTTAATCTCCATTGATTCATCATTTCCCAGCCCTTATCCCACCTACGTAGGATCGGCACAGTATGTACTACTCTTCTATATTTACTAGACTGTACTGTAATCCATATTGTGACTGGTTTTTGGCTATTATTTTACGTCCAGCCGCCTGGTATAATGTACTTAATGTGATAATCTCTATTGATTATGATTTACATACCTTTGTGTTATATAGAGGAACCATTTGTCATCTTCCTTTCGTATTTCAGGACCGAGGAGATTAAACGAACCCGACATGAATGTGGCAATGTACGGCTCCTGGGTACCTGAAGAGAATTACACGATCAAGAGCTATCAGTGTCATTACGAGTATTTAGAGTTCAGATAGTATTGTCGACTGGAAATGCTAGAATTTGTTAGTAGCCTATGTCGAGCATAGTAATTGTTGTAATATTTCCAATTACATTTACGATTATTTGCAATTACATTTACATTGATTGAGTTATTGATTTGTTGAAGATGTTTATGGATAACTAAAGGCATTTTCCGATACCTTCTTCGAGCAAAAATATATTTTATATAATTTCAATACTTATGTAGGTTTTTAGTTAAAATTAAGACAAATCCATTTCGACATTTTGCAAATCAAATTCCACAGGCATATCAAATTGCAAAAGTCCGAATTTGATTTGCAAAATACTGTAAATTGATTTGTAATAGTCCTAATTTTAAGTAAACATCCTGTCGTTAATGTGACCTGATTTGACCAAATAATATACGAGTATATTTATTGCGATACTCGGTTACTATAGATAATTTGTGTATATATAAATATCACACCATTATAGTTAATAACAGCGATGGGCACCTCTCCCACGATCTCCTCTTCCATGTAGATGATCTGCGTCCCGCTGGTGGGAGTGTTGGGGAAATAGTCGTCCATACACACGTCGTCGCGCTCCGGGCCCGGCGTAAACGGTCTCTCTCCGAACGGTACGCCTAAATAAAGACATTAAATGGTAAGCCATATATGTATGTAGCCCAAAATATGCTTACAAACATTGATACTTTAATATACATCCATATATACCATGATCCCATTCAAATTGTAAACTTTAATATAATGATTGGATGTTTAACAAAAACATGTGCAATTCTTTGGTTTCCCTGTCAGCCATATTTATTTTCATTATTCATTAAGTAATTATTGTATTTTTATACTTATTAAGTTCTAGTGCTTGCAATTACACTTTTGGCTAATCTTTTCTTTTGACCCAACATTGGTAAGCAAACACAATGAATATACGTTTTTCACAGAGGTTATTAATTTTTAATACTAGTACCGAAATCTTATTTGTATCCACTGCATTGTTTGTATACACTGTTGTATACACCTTCGGTCTTGCTCTATTCAGGCTTGTTTTTAGCATAACGAATATTAACGCGTGTACCTTAATTTGAGGTTATATTGCTTACCATCAAAATTAAGTTCAGGCAGGTCCGGTTTCGGCTCGCGCGGTATGCTGGTCATGTAAGAACATCTCTCTGCGAAAATATAACAGAATTTGGGATAAGAAAGACAATTATAAACTTATACATAAATATTTCTATAACTGAAACACAAATCCAATTTCTAAAATATTTTTAAAACAAACTCCTTAAATAAAACTTGTCTGAAACAGATTCTAACTTACGGAGGTTGTTAAATCAAATCAATACATTTAGCTTCGCTTAGATGTCGTATACATATACATATCTAGTACATTGTAGCAAGTAAATCGAATACGGAGATCGTTAGTTAAATATACATTATTTGCATTTTCTAGCTCTTTTCTTGTTCAAATCTTTAATAAGTTCATTGATTATTTTTATCTTATCGTAAACGAGAACGACAGTTAAAATATGATTTTATTTTACATTTTCAACACTCAAAAATCAGTATAAATTAGATAGTTAATTAAATTTAATTGTAAAACCTTTGTTAGCGTCAATGATTTTATCTTTATCCCTTGCATCTATTGTACACGAGAACGATTCGAACATTGTTAGTTAATTCCGCAATTACCAAATTTATGTGAAGCTCGCGTGAAAAAATAGTTTTTACGCGTAGATTTTTTCATGAAAAGTTCGGTACATAGTAGTAAAATATTTACCTATAGTTACTGATATTATAAAGATAAAATATTTGATTTCATTGTCTATTTTTACCAGATTAACTCAAAGACTACAGAACCGACTTTAATTCTTATAATTAATTAGTGTGTAACCTAGGTTTTATTTTTTATATCTATCCGAGCGAAGCTGGGTCGGTTTGGTAGCTATAATATACTATTAAAAATGAAACGAAGACTTACGCTGACAGTCCACGAAAGCGACGTCAAGAAGCAGAAGCGATAGTAACGCCGAGGCCACACGGATGTCGCCGGCCATCTTGCATGATACACGGTTTATTCTCTAGAAAATAATTTCTCCATTTATAAGTAATTAAGTAAGTGTAAGGGAGTGTAATAAGAAAATTGTCTTGGAATTTTTTTAAACTAACGTTTAGTAAGCTAGACAACTTTACAAGCTTTAATAGGTTTTTGTAAATGTTGTAATTGTAAATGAGATTGATAAGCATAATCATTGTAATGAATCAAAATGTACAGAAAAACTGTAATGCGTATGGGAGTTTGCCCATTGCCATACCGCCGAGCACGATTTTAGTAATTGTTTTTCGGACTCAACATCAGTTTTAATACACTCAAAACTTATCGTAAAATTCGGTTCCTTGTCCTGTCATTCAATGGCCGATGGTTGTTTCAAGCCTAAATAAACTACGTCGTTCTATCTGTGGTCGCTATTTTATAATTCTTGTACACAAAAATTAATAAACGAAAAACTTTAACTTTCATTAAAATGTCACATCATTAGATTGATCAACTAGCAAATCTCTTCTATTTCTTTAAACTTTTATTTGTTGTCAAATACATAAATTGAGAAAATTTTTGCTAAGTCTATTATTTTATAATATTATTTTAGTAATAATTGATTATGCATCGCAGATTCTCATAAACAATAGAATAACTACTAACATCATCATTCATCATTATTAGCCTATATCAGTCCACTGCTGGACATCGGCCTTCCCCAATGTCTTCCACAATATGCGGTCCTCCGCTTTCCGCATCCAGCGACTACCTACCGTCCGCACGATGTCATCGGACCATCTGGACGGAGGGCGCCCTACTAACATCGTTTGTTAGTAACTATTTTCCTTTTAAAATCTTTAAGGGTTGTCCAAGCTATTTCTCAGTAACATTTTGATAAGATAGCTAATGTCGCTTGCAAATATGCCGCATGTTTTGAAAGCGGCAACCAACAAAGATAAGATAATTGCCACCACATTTCCTAGCACCAAACAATAATTTGTAAACATAACTGTATTCCTGTTAGCATCGTTAACTAGTGAAGTCCCATGAAAAACTAAACTAAAGACTAAAGGGAATGCTCCAAATAAGATCATTGAGCAAGATTTAGATAATGATCAAAATTTATTAAATCTTTGTTCAGATCCATAAACCTAGTTAAACACACGAAATGTGTCCAAGCAATAAATAAAGAAGACAGCACATTATAATTTGGAATCTATTATACTATTATAGCGTTACTCCTCAGGACACAAACAAGGCCTAATCAGTAAGACGTCACATTTCATATGAGTTATGTGGTAAGTCATTCATTACTAAACTTTGAGTGGACATGGAATCCTTTAAAATTATGCGTTATTGATATCACAGTGAAAACGTAACTTATACTTACAAAATAAATCGAGGAAACAAATATGGTAAAAAATAATTCACGTTATAAACAAAGAAAACTAAAAAGAAATAACTTCTTTTATCAATAAACGATACACTATCACGGATTTAAACAAAGGCACGAAAATAAATGATGAAAAACAATAGAACGACAACTATATCACTTCTCTTTTCCAATTGTGAACATAGTATCGGATTCTGCACCTACTGTTGGACGTGATTAGATTATAACTGATCAAGATAATATACTTATTATATTAAAATCTAAGGTTAGTTACACAAGGGCATTATTAAATCACTTTTTTTTATTTAAATTACTCAAACCAAAAACTCATAACCATTTTTATGGAATAAGTTTGCCAACTAGTAGACAGGTTTACAACCTAATGAGTTGCAGATGTTTTGCCTACCTTTAATGGACATCGCCTTCCCATCCATCCCCTATTGAAGAAGGGTAGGAAGGGGAAGGGGACGAGAATTGGGCCTCCGGCACCTCGCTCATCAGACGAAACTCAGAAAATATATATATATACTTCACGCCTGTCTTCTGTGAGGTTGTGGTATATCACCGATGTAGTGGGCCCATTCGACAACAGATGTTATTGTTGCGGGCTCTACCGATGTTGCAAAATTACCGCAATATTCCGCAAGGTTAAAGTCGCAAGTGGTATGCATTTGCGGCTTTAACTTTGTGGTTTAAAATAAATCTCGTTACATATTAAAATTAATGGTTTGTCACATGGTTGTTCACATATTAAGACTCAAATTGTACCTAAATAAAAGCTTGATAACCCAATCCACTACCGTGCTGCTGTATATTATTTTTAAACGACCTCAAAAAGAGGAGGTTCTCAATTCGGTTATATTTCTTGTTTGTTACCTCAAAAGTTATAGAAGTTTTGTTTTGTAATGCATCATTTGCAAAGAGACATCTATACGAAAAGTTCGGGAGTTTTCACAAAAGCACCATTTATATATTGTGCCCGTTTACTTAAGTCCCCTTCTGCTGCCTTTTCTGTTCCTGCCTTTTTTTCCTTTTCTGTTTCTTCAAATAATCAATCGCTTCTTTCCTACAAAAAAAGCTACGCAGTGCAATTAATCCGACTGTTGTGAAGTTGCCTCCGAACGCTATAATTTTTTTTAATTGAAAATTATTACAGGAGCATGACAACAGCCGGCACAGTCACAAAATCATTTTGTTGACAAAATCATCAACTAATAATCAAAATTTTAAAAAATAAACACGCAAAGATTTCCTTGCGTATTTTGTTACATTATTATGTGACTAGGTGGCGTTGTTCTCAATCTTAAAATAAATGATGATCATGGTTATCGGTCCTTGATAAATGCGGAAAATTTCAATTCAATTTGATGTTTTGAAGTGGGTGAAATTCGAGTTCCAAAATTCCATTACGTATGGTACAGATGAAGCTAATAAAAGCGTAATAAAAATAAAACATATATATTTCTAAGCACATCTTTAGGTACTGAGAAATTTTTAAATTGATACACTATCGTTATCTACAAACACTATTGGATTTAATCGATTAATGATATGACATACAAATACTTTAGACATTGCGAACTCAATCGCTCCCAATCGACCTTGGCTTTGTTGTGTTTCGTTATTCCGACTAAAGACTATTTACGTTTTTGTGTCTAGTTTAAGTCATAATCTATGCATTTGGGTGATTTGACTGTTTGTAGTATTTCTATTTAAAAATAATTTTTTATGTGTCCGTTCGAGTAGCTCGGATCACGAGGTCTTTCCAGCGATACCTGGGGCACAAGACTGAGGAATCAGCCACTCGGCCGTCCCAAGTGATTAAAGGAATGAATGCAAGTATAGTATTTTAAAGAAAGAAGTATTTATTAAGTGTGTATACAATAATATACATATGTAAAGTAGCCAAAGATGAATGATAAATTCCTTAATATTAACACAAAATCTGGCTTGTACATAGACTTTGGTGTGAGATGACGTTATATGACATTTATTTATTAATTTATAACAAAAGCAAGCCTAAAATATATTTATACATTTAATACTTAACCTGAGTCAGATGTACAAAATAAATTGTAAGCTAATTAGCAACACTAGAAATTATTCAGCTACTCTTAGTATTACTATAAAACTGTATTACGGCTGGATAGTACGCTTGGGGAAATATGTACATTAGTTGAATATAAAATATCTCTTCCGAAATAATCTTTTAAATTTTAAACAAAAACAAAACAGACTCCAAATTTATATAATTTTATTTATAAGTCATTAAGTCATTTATAGCCATGGTATACCTAATTACGAATCCATTAAACCCAAACAGAGCTTGTCTTACATTTACCAATATGCCAATTTTCGGTGTATCTTCGGAACCCAAGGTGTAATGCCATTCAAAAGTCCCTTCTTCAACAAAAAAAATTGGAATCAGATTATAAATATCGAAGTTCTGAGATAGCAAAAATAAAAAAAATATAAACGAATGGAGACCTCATTTTTTAAAGTCGTTTATAAACATACGAAGACAGAGAATACAAATAAGAGCTAAGCTTGGTCCATGGATTTAATTCTAAAACATGGTAACTTAGGAACTAAAAACAGGACGGACGCAACAACTAAATAAAATTAATATTTTTCTTTCATTTTATCAACAACTCATTTGGGTGGTATATCTAATATTACTAGCTAATTAACATACAGCTATTTGTGTATATTTGTCTGAATAAATACGGTCCAGTAATGGCGTTATCATGCTTATCGACGGTCAACTGTTTTCCTACCCCAGACTCAAGCTACTCATCATATGTTTACTGCCGATATCTCACTGACACATGAGTGAATCGGACATATAAAATTAAATATAACAAATAAAACATTACTTCGCATGGATGGCAAAACATATACATGCCTGAATATTTAACACGGCCTACAGCTTTTTCAACAATTAATCTTATAACAGCGTTTTATTTAATTTAATATCTTATATACGTATTACTATATATAATACTTTCTTCGGAATCTCCGTCTATTAGTGAAAATTGTATGAAACTCGACCGACAGATGTGGGGAACTGGGTTTTATATGAGCACATTTACCCGGCACGATAGCATCTATTTCCCGGCGATTATTGAATTTTTCGGTTGCGGGTTTTTATTATTTTGATATCTTCTAAAGTATTTATAAAAATAATTTAATATTAAGGAAATTAAAGTCTACATTTTATTTTTAAAATTATTAACACACGCTTTTTTGGTGGTTTCGAAATTTAGTGTTTAATCTTGCATAGTAATTTTTTAACCCGGATCCAGAATAAATTATCTGAATGATGGTGAAAACCGTTTTTAAATCTCTTGCTGGTTTAGAAAGAATTAGCTGAAAAACAGTTTATTGGAGGGTTTTATTTTCAAACTGAAACTAAAACCTACATTTTACGAATATTAAGCTTTTATAAAGTCAGTAGAAAGTAAGGAGTACATGAGAAAAGCTTCTGTCTCTGCCTCTTCTAATATATGGAAGCGACAGTTTTGATAACAACCATTATCAAGACAAATGTTTAAATTTTAATATTACATATATTTATTTGGTATTTATTCATTAAGCTATCGGTTGAGTACACCAATTCTAAAAAAAAACCCTGTGCAAAAAATGTCACATGATGTCCGACGCGCTCTACAGTACACGCTGTATTGCGACCTTTGGATATGCTTTAGCGCGCACATCTCAGTCAAAAGCGGAACGTTACTTGAAGCCCTTCGCAATACTTAAAACAAAATAACTTTCAAGTTTATCAGTACGACGTACCGTCCACAAACAAGTAAGTTTTCTTTTTTAATTTCTATAATTTTTACAAGAACCTTAACCTATTATATAATTTACATATGCCTATTGTAAACTCCATGTAAAAAAATAATTAGCGCTTATTAAAGATTAGTTAGATAACATTTTAAATAATGACTTTTTACACATTATATTGTATTTGTAAACTGACTTGGTTGTATTTTTTATATTTATTACTGCAGCACTTCGTAATTTATGGATCGATTTCAAAAAGCGTTCTTTTGTTGGAAATCGGACATTCGCAAATGTGCCCCATTTAATTTTGAATAACATTGACTTTGACATTAACAAGATATGCTCCAAAATTGACATATTGGGAGACTTCTTTTTATATGTTTCTAGCTGATAGTTTTTGTAATTCGATTTCGCGTAAACACATAACGTAGATAACATGTACGCTTGTACGTGTATGAAAAAGTTTTTTTTTTATCAACACTACCATGGCAACCGACATTGCCATGGTAGTGTTGAAATCGAAGATTTTACCAATTTAAGGTCGTTCTTGCTTTTTTTTTTAAACGTAAAAGATAATATCGTCCATTATGTAGATTTATAGTTGGTTTAAACAGACGTATGTTTTTTTAATTATGATTTTAAACAAGATCAGTTGTGCCCCGCGATTTTATCTACTGCAATGTTTTTACTTAGCGTTATTTTTTATTTCTGTTTGGCTTCTAAAGGTCCGTAGCCTTTAACCTTCCTTAATAATGGGGATGTCCAATTCAAAAAGTTTTTTTTAAACCCAAATGGTAGTTCCTCTGATTAGCACTTTCAAACATACCAACTTTTCAGCTCTATAAGTATAGATAAGAATTTAAATCTCACGTTGTAATTTTACAAGCCGTTACAACACCAGGCCAGTAGTTTGTTTACATTACTCGTGTAATGTTCCGTAGCGGTCACTATCTCTAATCTATGAATTGGAAAAGGAATTAATATGTATGCAAAAATAGAATGTTCTCGTATTGTTGGTAAAAAGCAGATAAAACAGACCTGTTTATTAGCAGTCCGACTTTCCAATTACAACTAAAGAGAACAGCTGGATTGCTGTTCTTAAGCATTAATTTATTTCTTGAAATGCCAATGATTAAAATGCAAATATGGTCAGCATTACGACATAATATCGTAGATGAAACTCGCACAACGACTGCTATTAATGTCTATCCTGAGTAGCTATTTAATTTGTTTAATTTTTGGTCGTTTACTTAAAAGCCGTATTATTTGAATCGACGAGATTTTAAATCATACATATACAGCGTAATAAGGGCGTCGCCAGTTACAAACGCCATAAAACATAAAATCATAGATCACCACGAACTATTTAGCTAAAATATAGTTTCAGGTATATGCGCTATGCTTATCCCGTAACCCGTTTTATTTGTAAATGATAAGCAAAGACCAAAAACCAAATTACGTAAACAATAAATAACTAGGTAAATCTAGGCAAGTTTTTTAAGCACCAGACGGATACAAAACATATTATTGTTTACACAGGCGGCCTCGATAAGTATTTCGTCTTAATAACATGGAATAAATGTATTGATTAATGTGTATTTTAAACTGATAGATAACCTTTACAATATGTCACCCTGCACCGACGTGACCGAATCAGTTGATGAGGTGCCAGAGGTGCGAATACTCCGCCATCTTGCACCATAGACAACACTTTAGTTTTTGTATTTATTTTAAATGTACGAATATCCAGCACGAATAAAAGTAACAAGCAAAATGGCGGGAAACGGAGACGTTTATAGCAAATCCTTTATCGGTAGATGTACTGTTGGATTGAATAGAAGAAAAAGAGGTACGATTAACAAAAGAGTGGAGGAGTATTTAAATGCGGTCAGTAATAGTCTCGGAGAACCAGTTGAGGGTACGTTGTTTTTGAGAATATTTTTCTTTTTCTCTTTTTAGCCAGTAAAAAGAAATTTCAAAACAGGAATCATTTTCTTGACCACCTTCCACCTTCTTTTGGCATCGTAGGAAATCTTCGAATTTCTTGGAGATATTTAGAATAGTCAAGATAGTGTAGGGTTGCCTACATTTTGTAAGTCTCCTTCGGTGGTTGGCTCCTTGTGGTTTGTTCCAATCTTACGAGACAACGTCTCAGCACTCTAATTGTACTGCGACCGTACGGAACAAGTTCATAAAGCTATTCAATTAAGATCGTTCACGTATATACTATTGACTGACCGGATGGCGCAGTGGTAAAGATACTTGCCTCTCATGCCGCAGGTCGTGAGTTCGATTCCCACCCAAGACTAACATTTGTGTGCTTGATGAACATGTCTGTTTGTCCTGTGTCTGGGTGTAATTATCTATATATGCATGTATTTACAAAAGAAAAGTATTAATACATGTAGTATATCAGTTATCTGGTTTCCATAGCACAAGCTCTGCTTAGTTTGGGATCAGATGGCCGTGTGTGAATAATGTCCCAGAATATTAGTATTATTATATATTTATATGTACTGTAAATTTACCTGATTTCCAATATCTACGATATCTATAGTAGTTTACTTAATAGTGGCCTGTTAATTTTATATTGAACATGGAAGGAGAGAGATAACAACTATTTTAATATATGTTTTGCACTGTACAAAATATGTATTTAACAATAGAAATTTTATATTGAAGTATTTTTGTATTTTATTTTATAAGATTACGATCTGTGCTGTAAAATCGTGTAAAACGACACACAAGATTACATAAGTATTACACTAAATTCTCTCACATACACATTGAAACTACGAAAATCGACCTTCACATTTGAACGTGGAATTTTTATGGAACATTCCATCTGGAGTTTTAAAAATCTATATAATTAAGATTTGACACAAGACCAAACAAGTTTTACCCCCTTAGCATTAGTTCACCTTTTAATTTTCTTTGTCTCGCAATTTCCCATTATTTGTCGTTTGTTTTTAATAAAAAAAATTGTAAACGCCTTTTTCTCTTTTTTATTTTTTCAATTCCAATAAAACATAATAGGTTAAATGCAATAAATTGTTATAAATGAAAATGTCATAACTCGTGCATCCGTGTCACACGATAACAGAAATAACCTTTACATTATATAAAAATATATAATATCAGTATATATCATTGGTTTAAATACAAACACTACTATAGAGATTAAGTAAATGATGTATATATATATATATATATATATA
>DWLR01000973.1:0-20790 GCA_018246295.1 Papilio alexanor hazarajatica | reverse complement strand
GCCCCGCCCGCCCCGCCGGCTCCCGCCAAACCCAAAAAATTGTCCATTGGTATGTACATTTCTATGAACTAACTCCCGCCCCGGTTTCGCACAGGTAGTTTAACGTATAACATATCTTTTCTCTTTCCTATCTTTTCTTTTCTAATAAGGAAAAGATGGGAAGGAAAAGAAGATTGGTCGGGGAGAGGGAATGGATAGAAGGAAAAAAATTTTTTTTGCTCATCTCTTTCTCTACTGCAATTCGCAACTGCTTGTTGCATGGTATATGAGGTGACTACTGGCTCAAGTTTTATTATTCCCGTTTTTTTTTAATTAAATTCCTTGGGGAAACTTTAGAAAAACCGTTATGAAGTTGTTTTTTTTTTTCTTAGGCGGCCATGTGGGTAGCTTTAAAGAACAGTTCGAGAGACGAGCGTCGTTGACTTCGGCACCCGAGATAAAACGCAATGTTTCTAAGCCAGGTAACATTCGTTAAATTAATGCGACATATAAATTTAGATATAGATTTCTATTTTTTTTTTCTAATTTTTGATTAGTGGTAAATAGTGTTGTCTTTTTTTTCTCTATTTTAATGTTATGTATGTCTTTTTATGCAATGCGTCGGATTAAATGATTATTATAATTAAAACATATAAAAGTATTGAGATGTTAGGTTTTTAATTTTGTTAAATTTATATTACAGTGGTATCAAAGATTGCCAAACCCAAGGCTCAGAGTGAGGACAGGGACCTGCCGGCGAAGTCTCCGGACAGTGGCGCCGTGCGGTTGCAACAGATTGGAATAGAACCGTCTCAGGTATCCTATTAACTTATAACAGTCACAATTATTAGAAGCAATAAAGTTGATATCACTATCTTTATCTCTCTCACTCTCCAACACACCCGCATTCGTTCTTTTTCTCTCCTTGTCATTTTTATTTAAATAATTTACGAAAGAAAGTATTTCATGTAGTCAATAAATAAAGTCACAAATAATAGTAAAAGTCTGCCACTTAAAATATACAGTCTAAAACATGGAAATTAAGTGCAGTCACATATTATAGGGAATTATATGGATATTAATCAATTTAATGTAAATAAACGTGGAATGCTGGTTGCAGCCTCCTGTGGAAGAGAGTCGGGATGTGGGCCGCGGCGGCGTGAAGAAGACGGAGAGCGAGCCCATGCACAACACCGCGCAGGTCGACCCCTCCGCGCTGCTGCAGGATGCCAGGAGGTAAAGCATTCTTAATAGCGTATCCAAAGATGTTACAGACCTTCGAAGGGAGACGTGAAAGCGAAGCCACTTAAAAGGCGCTAACTGGTGACTTCGTAAAATCCCTCGTAATCCCATAGTCAAGCAACACAAATTCAAAAACGTTTCGAGCGGTACTAATTTAAAATCTCCGTGTGTGTAATTTCAACAATGACGGTTTTTGCTTTGAAATTGTGTAAAAATCACAAAGTTCACTAAATTCTTTCACATACATACTGACCGTACGAAAATCAAGCGTCACTTTTGAACACTGAACTTGTATGGAACACGGTATCTACCTAGCCAGAGGTATCCTCCCGTGACCACAAGTGCTACATAGTGCTCGAAACGTCGGGAATGACAATATTGAATAAAATCGCGATAAAATCCGTAAACTTGGTTTAATTCCAAGTTAATCCAAAGTTAAAAGGTACTTGAAACCCCAGTTACGGAAATGACTACTTTACTACCTATTTTGGGCTTTGCATACCTTATTTGTCTTAGATTACTTGAGGAATTTTTAAAGATGTAAAAAAAATTATTAATTTATTAATAAGGCAATATCATTCCAATGTCGCATCTAGTTACGCGCGGTTCTTTATTTCCGTGGTGTCGACTGTTTTTTTAATTAACTAATTTAACTAACTAATTAATTTGTAAAAAAAAAAATATTACATTTTTCTTCGCATTTGTATTTTTTCTACTGAGACTATTTATTTATTTTATTTACTTTTTATTGTTAGGTTACTGAGGGCGAAATTTAATACCTTTAAGGCATTGTCTACCAGTCGAACCTGGATATCGTAAAATAAATAATTATTAAAGAAAAAAACACGCCTTAATATGAAATAAAACTAAAAAGAAAAAAAATCATGTCTGCCAACGACGACAGACAAAATAACTATAGATAGTTATTTTGTCTGTCGTCGTTTTGATTTTGATTTTTTTTATAAATTACTTTCTGATTATTGTCTTGTCATCGGTCCTTGACAAATACTTGTGGGTGAAATTCGAGTTACGAAAATCCATGCAGGTTAATAAAAGCGTTTAAAAATATATATAGACTTTGGAAACTGCTCAGTATATTAAATTTTGTCTCTTAGTTTTTGCTTGTCGTTGCAGGAGTCTTCAGAACTCGATGGCGAAGCTGGTGGAGGATAAAGCGGGTGAGGAAAGCCGCAAACGCCTCGCTCGCGATATTATCACATCCGCCATACGCACTGGTATGGAAATAATGCTTCCACTCTGTAACCACTACCTCACATCATTTAACATTCTTAGATATCATTTCATCCATTCTAATTATTCAACTAGTAAATAAAGGACCTAACTCTTCTTCAGTTTAGAAATATAATTAGTTCGGTGAAAAACGAATAACGATGAATGCCGTTCTCCACTCAATTTTATTTTTTGATTCATTGTATACAAATATTTTGGTCTTTACGCCTACTTAGTAGTTCTACCAAAATATTTTTTTTAAAATGCAGGGTGTGTATTATTAAATTTATATTAACCTATGCCTATATATATATGTAAAAAATTGTAGTAGTAATTACATTAATACACATTGTGTACGAATTAGTTAGCAGTTAATTTTACAGTCGTCATATTTCGATTCATCAAATCGCTTTTGCAGCTTCGTAATGAAAAATAGCGCATTGCACAATTTAGTTATCATTTTAACTTCGATGCAAGCGATAGGGCGTAGAACATTAATAAGGGTTGGCTCCAGGCAAGCCCCCGATGCCGTACGGGCGGTCGTCGTCCGCGGGCGTGACGTCACTGTCGTCCCCGCCCGGCACGCCCCCCGCAGCCCCGCCCTCCGCCCCCGTCGCGCCGCGCCTCTTCCGCACCGAGGCGCAGCACCGCGTCGACGACCACCGGCACAGGTGGCTTTCCATTTTAAAATTATATTTTTATTTATTTCTTTATAACAAAACTTAGCCTAAGAATCTTTGTACTAATATAATACCGTATTACGGCGAGGTAGTGCGGCCAATTCATTGCTAGTTGCAAAAATTGTCAGTGTCATCATTTGTTGATTTATTATCTCTAAAGTTATATTGGTTAGGCGAAAGAAATTTTTGTAATTTCAAATGATTTAAGCGTGTAAATTTACATAACAATTAGTTTTACATAACATGCATCTTTAAAATAATTTACGGTCTCAATATTTACATGTCCAATGAGGTTTTAACAATCTCTGTGCGTTAAGTGACGCGATACATGTGCGTAGGGGCGTTTCCGTGGAACGTATCATCCCTATTCATATGCCGGCGGAGGACGGAGCCGCGCCGCCGCCCCGGCCCGCGCAGGCCGTCGCCTCGCCAGCCGCCGCGCCCGTCACCCCGCCCTTCGCACCGAGACAGCATACGCCGCTCAGGTAAGCTACTTACCTTAGGTATCTTGTGCTTCACGTATACGCTACTTACATCTGAATCTGACTTGACTTTTTGTACAATCTGAGATCTCAAACTGGCACACTATAAAATTTTATGGTTGACGGATATTTTTTTTGTAAAATACGAGGTATCTGCCATATCTATGTAATGTGTTCATTATTGCTAAACTTATCGCAGGCGGCTGGCATCAACGGAGTCGCCTACAAGTGAGACGTGCAGCAGCCCCGGCGAGCCGATCAAGAAGTCTGCGCGCGAGTTCATCATCCCCATCGCGGTGGAGGGTAAGGGCTACGTGACGCCGCGCCAGCGCAGCCTCGAGCCCGACGCGCACGCCACGCACGCCCCCAGACTGGCGCGCACGCACAAGCCGAGGCGTATCAGGTACTATTTCCTGCCTCTCACCTTACTCGCCGCTTGAAATACAAACACATCTCAACGTCACAACTTAAATTTTGTTATACTATTAAGATAACTCTTTTCAACAAATTATTGAAGACGAAAAAAATGTGAATCAGCCTCGTTCCTCTAGATGGCAACATGTAACTGTTTTTTTTTTCTCAAGTACATATTGATTTTGTGATAAATAACAAGGGTTTAACTATCTGAATATTAATTTGTGTAATATATAACAGCAGTCTCGTCAGTGGAGGTGAATCGGAGGAGGAGGACGACACTCACATGCATCGGCTGAGGTATGTGCAACTATTATAGTTTATAGTTATGTTATTTATGACGGATCAGTTGGCGCGGTTTATAAGATTTTAAGCCTTTCACGTCACAGGTCTTGGGTTCGATTGTGTACATGAACATGTCCGTTTGTCTTGTGTCTGGGTGTAATTACCTATATATGTATGTATTTAAAAAGAAAAGTATTAATATATGTAGTATATCAGTTATCTGGTTTCCATAGTACAAGCTCTGTTTAGTTTGGGATCAGATGGCCGTGTGGGAATAATGTCCCAGAATATTATTATAGTTAAAAAATATTATAGTAGTAATGCGACTTTAATATTTCATCGTTAATATTTTTTGTTTTATTACTTATTGATTCCCATTTTCAAGATTACTACACGGATAAAGTATCAAATACCATAGTGATATTTATATGATTAGAATGTTTTTGAGAGTAATGTTTGTATGTATATATGTTCGTTTCATTGCGACCGGTGAAGATTCATTGAAGTGTGAGGTGTCAATCGATTAGTATTCTTCCCCGCAGTGTCACGAGGATACATACAAACAGTTGTGTTTATTGATTTTATAAAATTAATAATTTAGTTTATAAGTAAGGCTTCACCAAAATTGTATTCCCTAGCCCAACTTTGAAAAAGTTTCTAGTTTTAACACTCCTGCATATTTGTTAAGGTATAGAATGTGGTTAAACATAAATTGAGAATATTTATTTGTCACTTTTGTTTAAACGTTAATACTGTGCAGGTCGACGCGCGCGGCGCGCGCGGAGTCTGTTAGCTCGGGCGAGGAAGATGAGGAAGACGAAGGCTTCCACCTGCTCACTGCGGAGAATCTCTTCTCCACGCTTTTGCATAGGGTAAGAATATTTATCCGCTGCCAATTTTCATACATATTCTAAGTATGAAAATTGGATTGGATAGGTTTAGATTTTATGGATTAGATAGATAGATTTATACGGTATTTTAGATTTTACCGATTCATAGTACTCTGATATTGGTTTTTGGCGGTCAGTATACATGATATTGATTCTCTACAAGGAGACGGAACTTATCGGCATTTTAGTAGTTGTTAATTTTATGCAGAGAGACGACAAATTGTAGCTTCTTTAAAAATTTTATGAAAAGCAGAGGTGTCTCATACAATTGTTTACTGCGTTGCTTTACTCGTGAAACCCCATTCAAAAGACTTAAAACGCTCATATCTATAAAATCTCCTTTCCTTTTTTATTTCCTATTTGGGTCAAATTTCGTAATTAAAATATTGCTCACTAGGAAGTGAGTAATATTTTCATTACTTTTTGTATTTTAATTAATTTTAATCCAATGGTTAATTTTATTTAATTGTAATTTTAATCGATTGATCTCATATTTAGCATACGCCTTTAGTTCAGGAGGAAAAAAATATGTTCTGTTTCTTTATAAATAAAATACGGTTGTCGTCACAAAATTAACGGACTTGACTAGTAGTACACTATAGAAAAAAAAAACAATATGACAGCCAAAGAAATGGCCCATTACATATTTATTCACAACCCATACAATATGGATATCAAATGAAAGGGCATTATGTAAGTCCATGCCCTCATTTGTCACGGCATCTCTCACAGTCTATAAACACATAGACATCGTGTGGCTCCAGGTGCGTGCGCTGACTCAGCGGCTGAACGGCGAGGAGGGCCCCGGCTTCCCGCAGCACCCGCACTCGCTCTTCAATAACTTGCAGTCGCCCTTCTTCAACAGGTACGACCCCATCACAACCTTCCCGCGCCCTCACGTGTGGCTTACCTTTCTATCACTACCATACATAAACAAATCAACCTTATTATAATTGCCAGTAAATACGCAAATATTTTTCATTATTAAATATTCGCTGATTAATTTTCCTTTCACATTTCAAGTATTTTTATATTACATAGTAAATATAAAAGTTGAAATTGATATGGTTTTTTTTAATAAGATATAATTATACTTTTCTTTTAATAATTCCACTTATGACATATTAATCTTATCAGCAAGATTAAGCAACGATGTAGGTCTAGTCATAGTAAGGAAAGTTGAGTGCCGTTGTCGTATATTTGTGGCTCATTGAAACCAGAACGATAAATAATACGATACTGCGTTCGATGTATATATTTATTTGGGCTAGAAGCTTAATTAAAAATCAATGTTTGTATGTTCGTCCTCTTTGCGTTTCTAAACCCGTCTATCTGATTGTAATAAAACTTTGGTAGGGCGTTTTGACGACGCCTGCGAGTATTTCTGGCCCTGAAAATCTATATGAAAATATAGAAGTATTTTTCGTTTTTAGTTAAAAATTTTGCACTATCCTTTGATGGTTTCACTTTAAGTTGCATTACAGCGCAACCGGTTTCAGCTGGTGTTTATATGTTATTCGATTCAAGTGACGAAATTTAATTGTCTTTTCTACTTTAGAAGTAATATTTTTACCCTGTATCTTTAGTATTCGAAATTATGCTACATTACATACAAATTATGCACAAAAATATCTCAAAAATAAAGATTTTAGTGTTCTTTAGTTTTCTTTTATAAATTGTTATTTTTTTTTCATTTCATATAATTATGGACATCACTAGTCAATAACCTATCATTAAAATAATTTTGCATGTATTGTCTGAGCAACTTATCTGTAAAGTGGCGAAAATTTAAACTACTGCCATATTGCCAAGCAATTGTAATAATGGCTACTGTCTATATATCGACAGTGGCGCCGCCACCCACTTAACGGATAACTTGGTCGATCTATAATGTGTTTTCAATTTAGTTTTTTATACCGACTAATAATTGTACTATTAATTTTCCGCATGCAGCCCTCACTTACCAAGGAGACATCTGTTGTAAGTATTGTAAATATATGTTCATAGAATTTACTTTAAATACACTGTTTTAATAAAATTATGTAGTCTTTAATATTCATGGCATTAACTTATTTACATGCAGCACTCATAAATTTGTGGAAAGTAAACGAAGTGTCTCAGAAACGTAAGTTTGCGTTATATGCAATCATATGAACAAAAAAAATCGAGCTCTTACGACCGTGTGATTCGAGATTTTCAAAAGTAGAAACAAAATTCGTACATCCAGGATCAACTAAACCGCTCGCGAATTCATCTAAGCCCCGACGTGTATGAATACATTTGAAAAAAAAAATCTTGCGCCCAGTTGCTGATGCACTAATTTGAACACAAATTACTATTAAAGTAGCGATGAGGCGACAATATTTAAAAAGATGTAGTGGTAGTACGGTCGTTGGAGCTTTTATTTCTTAAAAAAAATATTTGTCGAATGAGATTTGCTTCAGTGATTTGTCGTGTGGTCCGCAGACGAGACGGCTGGGGCTCGCGCGAGCTGCACTCGGACTGGGAGTCGATGTTCAACAAGAGCCGGCAGCCCATGCCGCGAGGTGAGTGAGGCTTGTCGCATCGCATCGCGTCGCATTGCACCGCGTCGCGTCGCTAGGGGAAAATGTCGCTGGTATCACGTCGCTGGCACGCAGACGCACTCGCACACGCACGCGTTCGCTACACGCACGTACATCGCTTTGCAGTACAATCGTTACAAACTTTACATTTACAGTCATGCTCAAAAGTAGCTTCGATACACCAAAGTAATAAATAGTACTCCTAATAGTTTTAATAATAAACCGATGTAATCATTTCTAAATTAAAATGTTCATTACATAGTCTAACGAAGTATTTCCGGAGAAAAATAATCCAGAACAAGTTTTATAAAAAAACATAAAACATTAAATATTATGAGTAATACTTGTTAAACAATTAAATCGATAAAAATGTTGATAATAATTTGAGATATTGAATTGGAAGTAAAGCCACATGAAAATCAATAAATTATAATGTTATATATTTTTCTGATTTAAAATGATAAAAGTTGTTATAAATCATAACTAAATATTAATACTGAGAAAACAATGGTAGTCAGACCAATGAGGTTTTCTTTCGGAGTCTTAATCACACACGATCTACTAAAAATCATGCCTAATATATGAGTGATAAGCATCAAGTCGCAAATTATATGAATGCTTATGTTAGGAGGCCAAAACAAACGACACATCTGATATTAGTGACCTTTGAATAGTTACATACTTATAGTTGCCGACCTTTGTGATTAGAAAAACTGCCTATTCCTTAATTGATTGTATGGTTTGAATATACCATTCGTGGTGAACCATCTCCTAACGGAAGTGTTAATTGGAATTGATAAAATTGTTAGTAAATTTATTACACATATTTTTAAGTATGCTTATTTTTGTTTAAAAAACAAATCGTCAGACGGAGCACCGAAGTATTTATCATCATCATCATCTCAGCCTATGGTCGTCCACTGCTGGACGTATTTATACCATAAAATTATTTATTTCATACAAAACATACATATAACAAAAAAAAATTGAATAAGCTGATGCCTGCAAATGTAACAACAACTTCTAACTCTAGATAAATTAAAATTAGCAGCAGCCGCAAAGTTTTATTGGCTTCTATGTTCTTATCCATGTTTCTTTGCAACTCTAACTGTTTAAAGTAATAAGCTAAGAGATTGGCTTGCGTTTAAACATCTGAATATTTTAATGATTATGCAAATATAAAATTAAATATTTCTGTTGATGGTATTTAAAAATATTTGACATTTTATAACGCGATTGGATTTAAATTAGAGATCCTCGTTTTTTTTATCGCTATCTGGTATTCACTGACGTCATTGGGTGTAACTGTGTGGCTATCGCCGTACATTAAAGCCATAGATCTAAGCGAGTGATTGTACGAAAGAATCCGAAAAATGCACTAGCAAACCTTTGTTGAAAACTTAATCTAATTGACGTAGCAATAAATATAACAATATTTTGTTTTTGTTACAATTACATGTCTGTATAAGACACACCATAAGTTAAAATTTTTAGTCTATATCTAAGCCAAAAATTTACACAGAACAAAACAAATATTTGTCGAAACCTCTAACAAAAAAAAAAATGTATAGAGTGTTAAAATAAAAATTAATATGAAAAGTATGAATGTAATGTTCATAGCAGAGCGCATTAGTTGCGACACGGCCTGCCACACTCACAGCGCGCGAGCTTCACTGAACAAATGAATTAACTATCGAGCCATCTCATGTGCCGCGAGACGATGGGCGAACGACCGCGTCAAGCGCTGCGATGCCACTGGCGTTTTCCCCCGACAACGACCTTTGATCTTGCCTAACTCCACAACATATTCAATAGACTATATATCAATAGACTGTATTCATCGCATAGTCTATCATATATGTTGTTCGTATTTTTTTTGTGTTTAATTAACAAAATTAATATATCTTAACATTTTTTCTGCATTGTAGTGTTCTTTTCAATTTTGCATTATATGTGCAGGTTTTGATTTTCTCCTACCCGCTAACCCTAGCAGGAAAATGTTGCGTTATTCTACGTTATTGTTATCGATTTAATTTTCGTTTTTACAATTAGCAAAATGCATGAATTGGAAATGAAAAGGCATTTTTTTAATAGTCTGTGGCAATGCAGTAATGTTCGATAAAATTAAATTCGAGTTTTTTTTAATTTTAGACTTTGGACAGTATTATTTGCAGACTGACAGTTAATTTGTTTGCAAAGTGAGACATGGCATAAATGTGTAGATAGTGGATGTGGTAGCACTCGATGTATTGCTAAGTGTCCGTCACTCTTGTGTCGCGTCGTGTTGGACGTGAGCGGCGCCTGTGCGGGCGGGGAGCGGCAGCTCGGGGGCGCGGGGGAGGCGCAGGGGGCGGCTGAACAGCGGTAGTGAGGTTGTGTTGGTGTGGTTGCAGTTGGGTTGCGCGTTACACTGCATGCTCCGACCAAATCTTCACTTCACAGCGGCAACAGCGCCAACCACAAACCCGCCACAAACGCCACACAGGAATAGGTACTAAACCATATTTATTTCTTCATTTATGTGTTTTGTGTTACGCACCGCGCTGCGGCTGTTTACCAGAAATGAGATGCCTTTATAACGCGGTCCACATCGCTATATCAATCAGTTCATTTGCATTCTAGTAAATTGAATTTGATCAAAAGCAACATTTTAATGCATTCTTTTGTGTTCTGTTTTGCATATGCAAGCTTCCGTTTAATCTAAATCGATTAGATTTTCGATTAACTTTTTAACCCATTGCATCGATGTTACATCTAATTATAAATTACTCTTTTTGTTATTTTTCTATAATATTTTTTTTTAATTAAATAGTAAATCCGCTCAACCAACATCAACAGTTAATTCTGCCATAATAGAGCGGAACCGAGAATAACACGAAAAGCCACTGTAAATATCATACCGTGAGCGTAATGCATGATCAAAACCGTGTGTCTTTTGGGTTCCGTTGCAGGTAGTTGTAAGAAAGCCGGCAAGAAGCAACAAACGTCGAAAGCACAGCAAACCGAAACAGAGCGCGGTTTAGATCTGTCGGACTTGGACTTGAGCTCGATAGAGTTCTCGGAGAGGGAGATGGCCGCGTTGTCTGGGTTGACGCCGGCGCTGTCGCGACGCCTGCAGCAGCAGCTGCTTGCGCACCTGCCGCCCGCCGCCGCGCGCTCGTTGCGCCGCACGCTGTCGCTGCACGCCGCGCCCTCGGCCACGCCCGCCGCCCGACACCGCGCACACCGCAGCCACTCCGCCTCCAAATACAACGAATCGACAAACACCGATGTCCTCGACCGACTCGCGCCCACCGACGACAAACACTCACGCGCACCCACTGCCCAACCCGATACCAAGTCGGACCTCGAAGAAAACGATGCTAACGATCAAATCCATGATGTTGCCGAAACTAAAGGTGTGCAACGCTGCTACTTGCGGGGCCAATCGGTAAACTCCGTCGATGATGATAGCTCTAAAGACAACACACCGGAGCAGAATATTGATAGGACTAGCGACTTACCTATGAATGTTCGCAAAAAAGAAATCGACGATGATGTAGCAATAAACGAAAAATTAAAAACTGTCAGTAGAGATGATGGCATAGATTTAGCGACATCTTCGCACGTGGCACAGTTTTGTACGTTGCCGCGTCTCAAGCGAAACTCGGCAACGCCTCGCGACTCTACATCGCCCACTGCTGCCACAGACTCAGTGGGGTACGATTTTTCATCAAAACCTTATCTAGAAAAGGAGTCCAGTGCATCCAGAACAAGTAGTAGCCGCAACTCGCAGGATCGGCCGCTTCTTAGTAAATATTTAATTCCAGATCGACATTTATCCTTGGACGAAACGTACACTTCTGATACTGGAAGCATATTATCAGAACCGAGCTATATCGCCGCATACGGAACGTCCTCTGTAGGCAACACATCCAGCGTAGGTTTCAGACGTCATTCGATGAGGCTACCGGGTGATCAACCCAGAAAACGCATTTCGAGGTTCCTCAGGTCGGACTTTTATGACACTCCTCCTGACGACAGTCTGTACGCAAAACACAAAAAAGAAAAAGAGTTAGAAACACAAAAAATTCTTAAAGAAATAAGAGAAAAGAAAAATAAATCACTAGATTCTCCGAAAAGCCCAGTGGAAGTTAATGAAACGTCAATATTAAATAAGGATGATTCTGCTTGTCATCGTAAATGCTTATCGCCACTAAGTAATTTGTTAAGTAGAGAACGTAGCAGATCTACAACGCCATTTTTTCCGATTTTAGACAATATTAAAGAAACTAATTTAGACACTTCATTAACCACAATAGATACAAAGAAAAATACTAAAAACGATTCACGTAAAAGTAGTTTTTCAGAAGAGAAACTTCAAAATAAAGAATCAAAAATGACGAGACCTAAGAGCTACCCAGTAAAATGTTTTGATACGTTAGATGAAACAAGCAAAACTCGAGCACCACAAACAACGGAATCTATAGATCGCGAAAGCGAAGAAAGAAAGATACCACGAGAATCTAAACTAATTCGCCCAAAGAGTTATCCTGCTAGCACCCCATCACCAGAAAAGGTCAATTCCAATAGAAACAGAAATAAAGGTTTAAAAGATTCCTTAACATCAAAAGAGGAAAATAACAAGAATGACAATAGAAGTGACGTGGAAGTAAGCTTTAATTTTACGTTGCCCAAGAAAAATACTTTAATCGCGAAATCGGAAACATCAACAAAAAATACAGATTCATCAGAGCAAAAAACTGAGGTTAAAACAGATCTTACTACGCCAACACTTGTCCTGAAAAAATATAAAGTAATTAACGAGGACGCTGACATAAAAAATTTAAACGTTACTCATCCCGGAAATGGTACAGTGGTTGACAGCGCAACATTAAATGGGTCTGTAATAGAAGACAACACTAAAGCAGTAGAAACTAAAAAATCAGATGGTGATCCTAACAAAAAAACCGTTAAAAAGAAAATAATTAAAAAAAATTCATCAAAATCAAAAACTGATACAGTTAGTAGCCAAGAAGTCAATGATGGTACTAATTCAACAGATAAGAAAAAAGTGGTAAAAAAAATTAAAGAAAAGAGCATTGAAGATACTAAAGCAACAACAACTGTAAAAAAGAAGTCTGTTTTACAATCCATAGGACATAAATTAGAAAGATTTGCGTCCTCAAAATCGAGTTCTCCAGAGAAATCATCTCAAAGCAGTATAGCACCAAAAGATCTGAAAAAGGAATATTCCAAATTAAACAGATTGCAACGAGAACAGTCTGTTCCTGTAGAGACCGATCCTCCCAATGAATCAAATCTTATCAAAAGAGCCGTTACCCTAACAGATGTTGCCGCTTTAGACACTCAAAATGTAACTCAAAACAAAACGACTGTTTCCAAAGTCTTAGGACTCTTTAAAAAATTTGAATCAAAAGAAAAGAGTCCAAAATCTGTTGTCGAAAATTGTGTGAGCGAAGACAAAAAAAATAGTAATAATAAAAGTAATAAATCTGACACTCATACCGAAACGAATTTAGAGAACGAAAGAGATAAACCTAAAAGGCCAACTTCGTTATTAATAAATGGCTTGGGACGTAAAAATAAATATAATAAAGCAGCAAGCGACAGCGTTTCCATTATCTCATTAGAATCAGACGAGCAGCCAGTACTTAAGAAAGATGTTAGAAATACTTTAAAATTAGATTTCTCCAAATTGCCACGAGTTAAAAAAATAGTTCCTACAAATCCTGTGATAGAACCGCAAATTATGAATGTATCCTCGACTGACAAAGAAATTGAAAAGAAAAACATTTTAGAAAAAAGTCAAGCAATAATCGATAGTAATGACAAGAATGAATCAAACGATGCACATTCTCGCAGTCGCTCAGGAAGCAGGTCGATTTATTCCAATTCTGATGTTAAATCTGAACATAGTACAGAAATTAAAGAAGTAGATAAAATTTCCGAAACGTTTCCTGGAAATTCTGTTGCGAGACCTATGCGCAATAAGGATTCCATTAGTCCCGAAAAGGAAGACATCGTTGACAGAATTCGAAGAAAAAGTTTTTATTCCAGATTCAACGAAAAAAAACATAGACGAAAAAGTAGTTTAGTGGGTCCCGGCGCTACCGAATATGATCCCGTTGCGAGGCTGCACTCACAGCCCACGGAAAACAAATTGGACGTTTCCCCTTCGTCCCCCATCAATTATGACCAGTCGCCCGGGTATTCTATCTCATCAGACTTGTCACCGTCCACAGATCGCTACAGATCCCTTCTGACTGATATTCCAAGTACGCGGGGTTTGAGATACGATGGCGTCAATGACAAAGTTGATACATACCGTTCGCTAGATCGGAATGATTTCAGAAAGTTTTCGAGCGGTAGGAGTTATCTAGATTACGACCAACCCAGCTTGTATAGCGGCCACAGGTACTCAAGAACTAAATCTCTCTTAGAAAATTCTGATGGTAACGAAGACCACATTAAATACAATAGGACTAATTCTTTATACACTCCTGGGAACTACGCCACGTACAGACCGAAAAGGACGAGGAATTCTGCTATTATATTAAAAGAAAGCGAAAAAGAACCGAGCCCCGAAAACATACTAGAGAAAATAAGGAACAGAAAGATCTCAATCAGCGTGACGAGGAAACCTTACTCTGAGGATTCACTGCCAAGGTGTGTATACTGCGCAAGATAATACATGTTACGTAAATAATTAAAATAACTTTCCCGAAATTACAAGATTTTATTCTTTGCACGCTTCATGCTTTTAAATAAAAAAATGCACTAATACATTAAAGGTTTTAATGATGTATAGGTTTTTATTTTATTAGGGATTTTTTTTATGTAAAAATTTATGTAAGTAGATTATATCTTGTATAGAAAATCATTCTTCACAATTTACACAGTAATCAAATGACTCAATAATTAATTAATTTATTTGCTGTTCGAAATGAGTCAGTCATAGATGATAACAATTATTCCATTGAGCACTTTTTATAGAAACACTTTAAGACAAAAACATTGCAGTGCTCGTAATCATTTGAGTGTTGTGCATTTTCAGATCCAATGTCTCATCTAAAAGCGAAGGCGACGGTGCAGAACGCTCTGAGAAAATTGACTGAGAGACGCTGCTGAGCTTTCTGCGAGTTAACATCAATCGTTTGTGATTCAAATTAGCATTTTCAACAGACCATACACATAATTTATTTGATTTTAAAGTTATAAATGGTTCTTCAGAATCTACCATTACATATTTTCCATAGTGAATCATTAAATGCTTTTTGCTGTTTAAATGTTTATGTACGTTCTTGCCACTAAGCTGTATGCATTTCGCAGTGTAAGTTAAGACGCAAGGGAATAATCAACGGTGCAGTACAAAACGTTTATTTGGGAATTGATCTTTCCTTAAACTCAGTCAAGAATGTCTATAAAAGTAATATACTTGCAACATAAATGAAGTGTCTGAATGTTCAGTAGTTAAGATACGGCGTGAAATATTTTTTTCTAATATTTTAAGATAAGCGAGGAATTGGGTCTTTTGATATGGCAGTAACAGTATATGCTTTTTTTTAAAACCGAATTGACTCGAAGTTTATTAATAATTAAATTTGAAAATGTTTTGCGAATAATTAACGTTTTTAAGAAAAGTATATATAAAACACATCTTATGTGCCTTTGTAAAAGCGACTGGATTTGATTGAATCGTTTTATTAAAATAGAAGGGGACAACACGATTTTTGTGTGTTTGCACAAATATGTAACACTGGTTATTTTTAACTTTAGCTGTCATAGTTGACTTTGTTTGCTGCCTGAAGTCAAGTTATAATGTTAATAATAATAATTAATATACATGAAAGTATTGAAAGCTAAGTCACGAAACAGTTATCGAATAGAATGGTGCTTAGTTGAAGATTTTCTTAGAACATAATTTGTATTTAGATTGATACGTTAAAGCACTTTTAGGTATGACTATAATATATCAACGAAAGTCTTGTGTTTCCTTTCAAACGTAATTTATATTTTAATTTTTACAAACTATATAAAGGAATTGTTTGCAATCGTTGCCATAATCACCTCTCAGTAGTTGATCAGTGGACAGCTAGGCTAGGTGTTGACAGATTTATTAATCATTATCATAGACATTTTACGCCACCTTCATTATTTTTCATGTCGAAAATTCTATTTATTAATTTTTTTTTAATTAGATTGAATCTATTTATTAGTGTGTGGTGATTATTAATATTTGTTCTGTTAATCATGGTTAAGCAGTACTGTGATTTTTAAGATAAATATTATAATTACTATCACACGCGTTTTGTATTGAATGTGAATAAATTATATAGTTGAAAGCATATATTTTGGTTTTTATTTATCTTCCCTCCATTGTTCGTATACCGTTCCTTTTCACTGTCGGCAACTCCACTTAAAATATTGAGAATATCCAAGGAGACTTTTTTTTAGTAGAAATAACAAGATTTTGAAAATCTTGATTACAGGTTTGTATTGTTATGTATTTACCAAATCCTTATTTTATTTATTACGTCCTCCGTCCGGAAATATGGCATATATTTCAAAAATAAATCGTAGATTATCGTGAATATAGAAAATAAATGACAACATTAATTATACAATATATTAAAAGTAATATAACCTAATGTAATTGACGTGTGTCATGTTATTCTTGGTTTAAAATTAACGATCAAAGATCAGTTTTTTATGATAAATAAAACTGGTACCGCTGCAAAATCAATATGGCAAATTCCGAAGAATTGATAAACTTAAAAAGAAGAGATCCCAGATATAAACAATTGACAACAGAACAACGTCATGGAACCTTAGAAAAATTGTTACAACACATAAAAGAGAAAAAGTTAAAAAGAAGCGTACAATAAGACCAAATCATATTTTAATTAAATTTAGGGAGTATTGTAACAAAATTATTCTTTTTTAAATTATATTTTTTCTAAAAAAGTTACTTGTCATGTTAATTTTTACTTTTATTATATGTTTTTTGCAAATGTATACTATATTTCCAGACGGAGGGAGTATTATTTATGTACATAACTAAAAGTACGATTTGTCAATAAAAAATCTGACAGGTGAGAAATAATTTAAATAGATAGCCCCTAACTTAACGAAAATGAATTCAGGTAAGGGACTGATTTAGGGAATAGCTTAGGGAACCCCTAGTAAGGGACAGTTTAGGAGTACGTTGGTGAAAACGGGATCGATTAAAGAGGAAATTCGGTTTTCAATGAATGGCCCCTGAAAATCTTTTATTGTGATCTATGCGTAATCAATGAAAGACATTATGTAAAAATATAATTTATTTTCTATATGAATAAACAAAATTCAGTGGAGAAAAATTGTCCAAATTACGAAGGTTACGCGGCGGTGAGGGGTTCCAGCTCCTCGAAGTACTTGGCCTGCGCGTCTGCGAGCTGCTCCAAGAGGTCGTCGACGTTGGTGTCGGGGAAGCGCTCCACCCACGATGCCACCATGCCCTCCGCGCTCGCCGGATAGCGCTTTAGTTCCACTTCGTTATCTATTTCATATGGAAACAAAAACTAATATAATTCGCAAGCCAGCAGAGACAATCACATAGAATTCCAGAGATGTTGAAGTTTTGATGATCTAATGTATTAATGTAACCGTCTGACATTGTATTGTGGTAGTGGTAGGTTATGGTCCTTTGAGCCGGATAAGTTTACGTTATTTTTCATAATTTTGAAGGGAAAGATCGGGATCGAAGACAATCGATGTTTATTATTAGATGGTTATTGTTTATTTGAACAATTTGGATGTTGATTTACCTTTGAGCAGCGTGTTAGGCTGCACGAATATGTTGCGCGGCTGCTTGTGCAGCAAGACGATGTCGCGCCAGCGCGCCCACTCGCCCTCCAGGCGGCTGTAGCGCGCGAACAGCTGCTCCGCGGCCACGGCATCGCCTGTCGCCTTCAGTGTTTGCAGTTTCACAAGGAAATCACCTGGAATTTAAACATTTGCTTCATACTCCGAGTAAACAAACAAATGTTATGAAGCTTAAAATTTTGTACGCGCCGTTGAGTACAATTTTTAATATGTAACTAGTACTGTAGAATTTCACGGTATTAATTTGTTGTCGCTGTATTTATTATACGACTGTATAATTTAAAATCACACAACACAAGCGCGTCAAAATTACGAACACAGTATTATGATTTTAAATACCTTATCTATAAGAGTAAAGAGACATATTAAATTTGTGTGTCGTTTATTACCGATGATCCTCTTGCCATCGGTGGCGATGCGCTGCCGGTCGAGGGTCAGCAGCAGGTCGGCGCCGCGCTCGGGCTCCGTCACCGTCAGCAGGCCTCCGCCCTCCAGCTGCAGCAGGCGCATCAACACGAAGCGCGCTCGGGCGTGTGCCTGCCATACATATTAACATTTACAATGGACTAACTATGAAAAAATAATTATATGTATCTGTAGCATTATGAACTTTGTCAGTTTATAATCGGACTACGCGTATAAACTGTCAGCAAATTGTGAAATGAACGAATCATTCACAATTTGACGTGTCATTTCGTCAAATCGTTGGATTGTGTACTGATAACTATAAATTGCGTTATTACGTTGTAATTGTAAGAACGAAAGATACGTAGGCGTAAAGTTCACAATTTGGACATGATAATTATATTTATCAAACAAAAAAATAGGTTGGCTGCGTTAACGACATATTACATTTTGAATAATTTGAATGATTCATTTGAGTTTATATATATCTTTTTTTAACTTGGAATGGTTAAACTTAAAAGCTTAAACGAGCGGGATTCGAACCCACGACCTCATGATCGGTAGTCCGTAATCCGTGTTCTGAACCATATGGGTTTCAGCGATTTTTTTTTTTGCTGACAGTTTATTCTATGCTTAGTTAAATTTTAAACAGACATCTCGCCGCGTTTGTATGTCTGAACGTAATTAAGTCAAACGTCAGTTTTTATACCGCTTCCAGCTCCTAACGAAGTGAATAATATTGAAGGTTTTGGTATGTAATTTATTAAGGCCATATGTAAATTACTTGAAATATCACTACGATAGTTTAAGATTTATCTGATGAGTTTAAGATTTCCCCTCAATGAGGTTATCAATGGGAGAGGCCTACGTCCAGCAGTGGACGATCATAGGCTGAGGTGGAGGTGGAGTTTAAGATTAGATTCCTGATGTTGTGATGGGAAGTGAGAGGGGAGCCGCTGTATGAGTGGATACGAGACAACCGCGGCGGAGGCTGGCTGTGTACCTGCAGCCAGGTGTCGGTGGAAGGCTGGTACATCTCGGCGGCCTTGGCGACCGCGTTCCACAGCAGGCTCAGCCAGTTGACGTACGTCACGTCCTCTGCCTCCTGGCCTTCGTAACCGAAAATCCTGTTAATTAATATTCTTATTTAAATTAAAGTTTTTAAAATATTTTCGTTTCTTATTGACGCACTATCCCATGCAATCCGTAAGTTCTGAATCAGTTAATACAAAATAATGCTAAATAATATTACTTCTGTCTCAGTCTATGATCGTCCACTGATGGACGGACGCCTCCCCATTGATCGCATCACTGGGGGAGGAAATGCGCCATAATCGCTACGCTTGGCAGCGGGTTGGCGATCGCAGTATGTTCCACCGTACTAAGAGGACGCTGCTGCCCGTTCTCCGGTGGTCTTTACATCCAGATACAAGGTAGACATGTCCAAGCACACAAATGTTTGCCCTGGGTACGCCGCAACGCAGAAGGATAGGCAAAGATTACGAATTTCCACGCTCGGGTCCTAGGACATAGGACATCCCTTATCTCAATAGATTGAGGTCAAATTTTGATCAGTGGACAATTAGTTGTAAATGCTTGTTCTAGAACATACTTGACAATTTCGGGCAGCACGGAGAGGTAGAGGCCCACGGCCTCCGCGCGACACTCCTCGAACGCCGAGCCCATCGTCTTGAACTTGCTGTCAAACGTCTCGCCTTCCGTGTACCACGTCTCGATTTCTTTACCTAAAATTGATATAGCAAATTATAACTTTTCTTGTTATCGTGGTGACAGCGAGGCGTGTAGCGGATGTGTGTGTCGGGGGGGGGGGGGGGTTTATGAGCTGCGCTTGCCCGCGACTTCGACCTTGTGGAATTCAATAAAACCTGTGCAATAATTCAAAACACGAACATGTCCCACGGGAACCACACGTTTTTCCAATATAAAAAGTAGCCGATGTGCTATTCCAGACTGTATTCTATCTCTGCGCCAAATTTCATCCAGATCCGTTCAGCCGTTCTGGAGCTGAATGGTAACAAACGTCCATCCGAACTTTCGTATTTGTAATATTACTAAGAAGTAAGATATAACTGCTGTTTCCCACCACAGCACCTTGATTAAGATTCTCCCCTGCGGCACTTAACAATATGTTAATAATTTGTAAGAAAAGTAATAAAGCAGTTTACCTGTTAGAGGATTCTTGACCTTTTCCCTGTCGAAATTAAATGTCCCATCGGCGTTCTGACGCAGCAGCTTGCCGCTGCCGTGCCCCAGCAGCTCGTGCAGGCCCACTTGCACCTGGCGGTCGTAGCCAATGTGTCTTTCAACAGCTTTAATGTTTAAAACTCTAACAATCGACCGCTCGAGTGATATACCACGATATCACAGAAGACAGATGTGAAGTAGAAGTCTTTTGCGCTCGTCTGATAAGTGCCGGAAGCTTAATTCCAGTTCTCTTACTATCCTTTTCTAAGGAAAGAGGATTTGGTGGGAGAGATTATGGATATCAAAATATTCTTTTTTTTATAAAATGTAGACAACTCATCTGCATCTCGGTCACTTGTTGCACATATCTAATGGGCAGCGGTCACTTAATATCAGGTGAACCACTTATTTTCTACCTTAAGGACATAAATTTATAAATTTTAAGATAATATAAAAATATTTCAAACTGAATATACACTGCCGGCCAAAAGTTTGAGACCACTTTGTACACAGGTTATAATTTGCAAAATATTTTAAATCTGCGTAT
>DWLR01000972.1:0-20797 GCA_018246295.1 Papilio alexanor hazarajatica | reverse complement strand
GTCTTATGTATACAGACGGTAAGTCTGTATACATAAGACTAAGATTATTGTGTCTGTTCACAGACACAATAACTCTTCGTTCAACAACTTTAACACTTGGAAATATTGAATAGTAGAGAGGTAAAACACTTACAAACGTAAATTCAAGTCGCTTGAACATTGATGGCAGTTCTATCATACTTTATATCTTTATTTACACCTACGCTTATTGTTTTCTGTGATCGAATCATGAATTCTATCGTCAATCTCGTCGAAGTTATATCTAAACTACGAATAATGAACTAAAATTTTAAAACATTAGTAATTTCATCATCGGAGTTGAGAACTCAAAAACCTTCAAGATATCAACGTAACGGCGGTACCGTTGATGATAGGTGCTTCCTAATTAAGGAAAGATGCGGTCCATATTCAAATAACAAATGGAATATCACTTGGATTACGAAGTGGTAGTAAAGTTAGCTGCAGAAAATCTTTTAATTCATTTGAATTTGAACCACACATCACACGGTGACTTCTTCGAGTCAAAATGTGTATGTCTGAGTACAAGCTTAAGTTATGGCTCTCTAAAAAGTATCACAACACACGTGGAACAGATAGAGATTTTTTTTTTAAATAAACAACTGAAATAATTTAATTCTTAAATCATCTAAGATAAAAATGGAGTAAATGATTTATTGAAAATTTAAAACCAGTACGTCATTTTCATATTTCCATCCAAGTCTCGTTGTGTTTCAACAATGCTTGCTTGTCGGACGAGTTTGCGCATAGAACTTCGTCGAATGTTAGGCATTTCCGATAGTTCATCATCCAACTCGGTAGGAGGTTGCGTAAGCTCCAATTGGTCCAAGTTTTCATATGATTCCGCCTCGGCCACTGGTCTGTTAAATATTATATATCTCTTATGTGCTTGTATGTAATAAAAGAAGTTCAAAACTAGATAGTGTAATATATTTACATACAACTTGTTCCAAATCAATACATAAACTTTGTAAACAAACAGACGTCACGAACCAATACTAAAGAAGGCGGCAGTTACACTATTTTATATTTACATAGGAAATGTAATTTTGTGGAAATTTTCAAATAAAGTAAAATTATATTATTTAAAGGTAAAGTTAGGTTACGTGAGTGTTGGTTTCCATAAATATTTTGGAATGTATGAATTTTATCGTAAAAGGTGAGGTGTGCCTTTTGTTTACAAAGTTTTTGTCTTGATTTAGAACAGCGTATAGATGTAAACATTGTTTGCTTGTACAATGTACGAAAATGTGTGCTACGAGTGTGGGATCTCTGGATATGTCTTCGCTTAACATCTAGTCACCACCAAGGTATTTGCCAGTACTAAGTAACTTCACGTATCAAAATAGACATAATGATATGATACGACAATGTTATCGTATTATAGATATTAATAAATAATTTATACCTTTGCCCACCACATTTAAAACAGTCGGCGTACGTCCAGTCTTTTCCAAATTCTTCACCCTCTTCCGCTGTCTGCGGCAATGAAGTATGCAGTGTTTCTGGTAATCGTAGTGCCGTTAATCCACCCACTACTGATACTGCTCCCATTACAACCAAAGGCAGTACTAAATTACTGGATCCCTGGAAAAGAGAATTTACTATGCTAATAACAACGTTAAGACCAGTACATACCTACATGTCATTTACAATGTTTTAAGCCAGAAAGAATCGATGTGCTTTTCTAATAAATTTACTTGGGTGCGTGCTCGAATTCTACGTTAAGATTGATACGTTCAAATTATCAACTGTCAAAACGGATATGATATGTTATGAAGACTATTTTTAATCGACGCATTTAATATATAAAATACTTTATACATATTAGCACATACTTACTAAATAATTAACGAAAGGTATTATAATTAAGCCCAGTCCACCAATGTAGGCAGACGTCCCGATCCCAACGCCTCTTAGTTCAGTTGGGTAAAGTTCACCAGCGTATGGATATATTATCAGAAATGATGCGGAAATAAAGCACTTTGATATGAGGTAGAGGATGAGAGTCTCTGTTTCTGCATCTGTGAAGTAACAATTACAATTTCACATTTTAATCTATGATTCTTACGGTCACAGATAACACAGACATAGAGATAAATTAACATTTGTTTACCGTTCGGAAGTAGTACTGTGACGATACAAAAAATACCACTTATGACCATCGACAAACATAACGGCCATCGTCTTCCAACTCGATCCATGAGCACCCAACATACAAGGTAACTTGGTATTTCAACCGCTGAAGACAGGAAAAAACTCATATATTGGTTGCTGCCTATTGCCGGTCCGTAGTAACTCAGGCCGACGTAAACCATCTCCGAGGCGCACCAATTCAAAGTGATCAAACATGTTTTAAGTCTCATATTCGGAGTTCGGCACAAAGCAAACATACTGGCCGTCTCAGCTTCCTTCTCCCCACTCATAGCTTGTTCCAGAACTTGTCTTTGAATTTTGTTCGTATATTCCACCGGCAACTCTTTTCCGTTTACTCTAGCTATTGTTTTCAGAATTTTATTAGCTTCTTCAAATCTCTTTCGCATTAGCAGCCATCTTGGAGATTCCGGCAAAACGAACCAGTATAAATAATATAAGAAAAACGGTACGGACGTTGCTAACGCTAGAGACCTCCAATCCCGTAACATGTACGTAACGCCAGATAATAATATTAATCCCAAAGTATAAAATATGCATGTCATAACCGTTACGAACGATCTGTAATTCGGTCCAGCAAGTTCCAAAGCTAAAATATTACAATTATTAGTTCAGTGGCAAGAATAATATGTAAAATTTGGTAGTAAAAAAATCGAATGTACTTACAGATTATAAATGGTATTTGGTACACGGCTGGTATTGTCAATCCCACGATCGTTCTCGCTAGTACCCAGAACCAATACTTATGTGAGTACGCTGTCATTAAACTACCAATGAGAAGGGTCGTCAGACACGTGAAAAAAGATTTCTTGCGGCCAATGCGATCGTTTAATATTCCAAAACTATATACGCCAATCGGTCCCCCGACATTGAGTGCCACCAGGCCCAAAGTTGGGTAAACATCGAAATCGCAAACTAAATCGAACTGAAAATAAATCGAAATGTAGAGTATACTTGAGATCAAGTGTAATTGAGATAAAATTTCAAAAAGTTATTAAAGAAGTAACGTAGAAGTATGCTAATAAATTAATTTATTATTGACGATGACGTAAAGTTTCTTATATCTTAATAATTTAGATTATTAGTAGTATATAATAAAATAGTAAAATAAAAAAAAATATTTTTAGATAAAAAATATTTTTTTTATTCTACTATGGTAGATAAACGATTCAATCCACCACCACCACCTTAGCCTATGATCGTCCACTGTTGGAATTAGGCCTCCCCCATTGAGGTAAACGAATCAATCGCTATTTACTTATTACCAGGATATGCTCTGGATTGAATGACTGCTCTCTCCTGGAAATCAATCAGACTTAAATGATAATTAAAATTATCTTTCCAATTACATAAACACCACATTTCATTTGTATTGCTTTAAGAATTGACCACTTCGATGTATAAAAATGACAGTCGATTTCGTTGTGTATGTGTGTGTGTGTGTGTTTTAATTTAATATATTACTTAAAACTGAGGTGGTTTATATACATATTTTACAAAGTCATCAATTAGCGACTTTTTAGTGGCTTTACTTTCGGGTTCCGGATTAGATATCTGGAGTTATGTAACATCTTAATCTGTATGTCATTTTAACTTACGTCAATAACGATGGAGGATACCACTTCTGATTTATCGTATTCATATCCATCTAAACATGGTTCCAAAGACCAGCTGTTGTTGACTTCAACCTTACTATTTGCAGATAAGATCTCGGTCCAATTAACAGAATAACGAGTACATTTCTCAAAAGTTGTGTTGTCGTCTGCCTAAAAATAAATAAAAATATAAGTAATTCACAGTACGTATTCTTATTCTTGAGACTTGATGATTAATGTTGAAATGGTTAATATACCTGACAATGTTATAATTAATTTCTTTTGTTTAACAAAATGTAAAGATAATTTTAATTAATGGGAAGTGGGATAATACTATGTAAACTCTATTTGTACAATGTTTCTTCTAAGTAACTAAACAAAAATCGATATTTTTGTTACGATACGATTATCGTATTTACAACTTTTTGTTAATTAGTGTATAGTTAATAACATAGGTTGCATCATAATATGCAATTTTATTTAGATTCCTCACTATCTCTCTCTCTCTCTCTCTCTCTCTCTCTCTTACGGGTATCTTATTATTTATATTTTTTTTAGTTACTGAAATTATCTTAAAAATTAAATTTTAAAAGACAGCTGCGGTAAATGAAAAACTGTGTCAATATGCAATGCTGCACCAAGGTGAAGGCCGAGTACGTGTTATGCCATTCAATAATGCATTCCATTTCTGAATATTTTTATTTATGGAAGTAGTTTTGCAAACAAGCAAGCAAGCCTGATGTTAAGTGACTGCTACCCATAGGCATATGAAACAAACTAATGAGTTGCAGATGCCTTTTCAGAACGAATAGATGGGGGGATAAACAGAAAAAAGGAAATTTACTTTTCCTGTCCATCCCCCGGTCAAATCCACCCTTTTCTAATAAGGAAAGAAGGGAAATGGGAAGACGACTATAACTGGGCCTCCGGCACTTCACTCATCATACGAAACGCAGAATACTCTACTGCACGCCTGTCATCTGTGAGGTCGTGGTATTTACCGATCGAGCTGTCCGGTTCACCAACAGATGTTATTGTTGCGGGCTCTACCTCGGAATATTGAGGATGTTTCAAGCCAATACTGTGGTGTTTAATTAATTCATTCATTATAGTAACTTGTAGCTTTTGTACTCAAAAGTGAAAAATGTGGGAAATATCGGGTATCGTTGGAAATGGCTTAAGCTCATTCAGGTGTTTACTTTTAATAACACGCAATAGTTAATTTATAAAACCAATAAACCCGACTAGCCCTCTATGTACACCCCTATGAAACTCCGGGGTTGAATATGAATGAACGACACCTCATTCTTCAAAATTGGTCAAGCCGTTTAGGCCACATGAGGCCACAATGGAACGAACCCTTTTTTATTACCCTCCTATCAGTTGAAAAAAAAATGTCTAGGTACCACTAATATGTTTTTACGAGTAATTTTAGTCGGTTCAAATCCAAAAATAACATGAATGAGAAATATTAATAATACATTATTGTAACGTGGTGTTATTTGTTCCTGAAAATTGACAACAATTAATACATGACTATTGTTTAAGAACGAATATATCAGTTTCCTAAATGTATGACGCAGTTTAAAAAGTTATCTGTTTTTAGAGAAATTCCTTATTTCAGAAGAATAAATAAAAAGTTAAGACATAATTTTACCTTACGTGGTATAGACATTATTTTGCGTTCATCTTCTGTTAAATTGAAATTTTGTAATTCTGGAACCCTACACCAGTGGTCGGGGACGTCCGACATGAAGAGTTGGTTGAAGGCGCAGAAGCCACACGGCAAGCAAGCAGGCAAGCACACGAGCCACAGCAGTAGTTTCTGGTAGATTCCGAATTCACCGATTTTTGGTAGTAAATCGTCCAAATCTATCGGATCGTCGTTATCATCTTTTTCCTTGATAAAGCCAACAAAATTACACAGGTATAGACTCGAAAAAATATATGAAATTATAAAAAAAAAATTACTCGAACAAACACATATTTATTTTATCACTCACAATATTCTGAAAGCACAAAATCAAAAAAAAAACTTATAAATGTGATAAATACCGACATATTCTCCTGACTACCATAATTATTGCCCTTAATATTTTTCGGCATAATATCGTAAAATTTAAAATAAACTAGGTCAAACTGATGTCCATTCAATACTACGGGCAGTGGAATACCTTTCTACTGAAGGAAGCCGTACAGTAATAATCTAATTGATGAAACGTGGAGGAAGCAAAATTAAAAGGGAGTTTCGGGGTTGTTTTAATTTTATGCTTACATGGGTTTCTTATTTACGTGTTCTTGTGTGCCCACGAATGACATATATTACGTCACTCTTCTGTGATATTAACACAATTAAAATAATAGACACCGCTGAATCAATGTTATGTACAGTCAGTCAGTACAGTTAAAGTGGAATACCACCAAGGAACCCTGGTGGTATTCCACTTTAAAGGATACAATCGTTTGAATGGTTTGTACGCCTTGAGAAGTTGACGCAGAAACAATAATCAATGGTAATCGGTTAATGTTGTAACAATAGAGTATTAATTAATAATGATTTCGCCTAATGGCAGTGGTCGTAAAACTTACAGAACGAAAAACAAAGACAGAGTTGATAATAGGCAAGGGTACAATACCGGATTTTAATTTATTTTATCAAAGCTTCGATAGCAGCCTAATTGGTGATTTGTAAGAAGGGGGCGGAGTCTAGCTCGTCGCAGGGAACAAGGTAATTTTTCTGTAAGTGGAATACGGCCAAAGAACTCGACTGTACATTAAGCTAATCACAACTTACAAAGCCTGCAGAACAATAGATATAGAATATGAATGGGCTGGTCAGAGCAAGAAAGAAACACGGTCTTACAGAATACGAGTCAAGTACTTTAACGTTTCTGTTTCACGCAAGTAACGAAGTACCTTGTATAATTATAGCTCCCTCACACTTTCCCTTAAAAAACTTGTTAAAAAATCACTTAGTGTTCAATTGTCAAGTGTTCAATATCTAAATCAGTTATCTAGGGCTTTATGTTTTCTTTTTGTAGCATAACGGTTTGTCATTGTATTAAAATTTTGAAATAAGGTAAAAAAAGTACTAAAAAGACTACTTAGTTGTAAAGGAAAAAAATAACAGTGTTAGCACACAGGGGTCACAAAAGTATGAATAAATAATTAATTATGACCAAGTCTTGAAGCATACTGTTGCTTTTGAAATTAAGGTTTCCGCCGAGAAAAATGTATCAAAGAATTTAGCTTTAGCTATTTGAAAACACGTGAAAGTATTCTTAATTTTTAATGCTTTCTGGCTTCACGAACGAATTTTGCACATTTGTAGGTTGAGGTAAATTAAGGTTTGAGGTAACTATTTCCGAATACCTGTATAAATAACCTTCGGCATAATATAATATACTATGGTTTACTTAACATTAGGTAACATTAGAAATAAAATAAAATTGTATTGTTTGGGGATAAGGGTAAGGAAAAATTAAATACACTATAAATTTTGTTAAAGTATTTTATTTGTGAAACGTAGATAAAATTGATACAAGTAAATAAAACTCTTATAGACATAACTTATGTTTTTACACAATAATGAAACTGTGAAAATTGTCTTACCAACATTAATTCAACATTTAACAATTGCGCGTATGTCCACAACTTTCGTTGTACAAATATTCAACAGTCTCATTCGCACACCGTCCACAGATATAGTAGATAGTAAACATTAAGGTATAATTAAATTTATGATTCATTGTCATACATACATACATTATATGTATAAAATATTGAGTTACGTGAAAATTGACTTCAATGTATCATAAACCTACAATTTGTAAAAATGTTGTGCACCAATGTTTTTAATACTTATTAAAATACTACTGATCTAATAATTTTGAAATTTTGCTGTACAGCGTAGGAAAATATTTTTCGCTCTTTAATAATGTTTGACGATCGTTAATATACAAAAAAGTTTTATCTATATATTATACAATCTACGTCACCATTTGACAGTATGTGACATATTAACATGCTTGTTAAGTTGGTTTTGACTCTGAAATTTGTTAAACTACCTTTCCTTGTTTCGTATTGGTCGTAATAATTATAGACAAACTATAACAACTTTAATATAAGCATTCTTTTATAAATACATTAAAAACATTTTGAAGTTAAATTTTTTAAAAGAAATGTTTTCTTATAATATTTAAAATTTAGATTACAATATAACAAAAAAATAATAATGTAAGAAAACAGCATTCGGTAACTATAAGATATATTTAATATTATTAATTATTTTTATATTTTGTATATTTGACACTGATCCACTTTTTTATAACAAAGGCGTAAGTCGTTCAAATGATATCAAGACCGAAACCTACAATATGCAAGTTTAATTTCATTTAGTGTTTCAAACACTCGATTTTTTTCTATTAATGGACTCGAAGATTTTCACTCTCACACCTTAAGGAAGTTTAAAAGTTTTGGTTTCTAAACAGGCCTTTTTGCACTTTGTCTCGTATCACACATAATATACACAACATTAACATTGTAATCTAGCAAACCGAAGTCCTTACTTATAAGTAAATACATGGTTTGGTTTGGTTGTACGAATATGTTCCGATATATTATACAGGTAATAATGGTAAAAGAGTATCAAGTTTTCACTTTAATACGTGGGTTTGCATTTGTTGTTGTTTCAATGGTTGATATTTTATTTAACGGAAATATGTACAAAAGAGGCGTTGAGGCGTTGAGTCGTAACGGCGCGGCTGCGCCACTTGCCGCCGCTACGTCAGTAGCTTGAAAAACATAATGCCCAGCGAGATGTTTATGAAGAGTACTAGGATGACTAGCTGCTGTCTTGAGAACCAGTCCTGAAAACAAATAATTATATATCCATTTACTTTTGCTTATCTTTGCTTTCAATGATAAAAAGTTTACATTGGGGAAAGCTCTTATAACAACTTTTTAATTTAAATACAGGCTGGACGGAAATAGCAATCCGAATCCTTTTTCATTTACACTTCTCTCTATTATAGGAGCTAAATGTCTAAGAGGTAGTCTTTTTCAAAAAGTTTTATTGATATTAAATTTGTTGATAATGCATATTCATGTTCTCAGTAAACGTATTTTGATAGTTTGTTGTGTTTTTTGAAGAAAACATTAATGTTTATTCGGCCGCTCTGAGTTTTATAGAATAAGACAAATTTTTCACTTACAGTCGCGTAATAAAAAATATGACGTAATTGTCAGAAAAATTTACCATAGTTTGAGACGAAGAGTGAAATACATAATGGAATACAAATCGAAACTTTAAGAGGACATCGGAAAGTCTGCAAAGTTAAATAGAACTTGACACACAAGCGAGACATCTTAATGAACTAGTTGCCGAGTTTGTAAACATGACATATCCATAACGCTTAAAACATTTTGATGTCCAGAATAGATAGTAGACATTTTTTTAAAAATATTATTGCTTACTGGAAGAATGGTAAACATCAATGAAGATAATCTTCGGATGGAATCCTTTAGAAAGCCACTTCGTAACGCACCAGTCAGTTTGCGTAAAAGTGATCACAGATACCCAGGGAAAAAAAGGCCAGACAACATTACCTTGACTTGCGGACTGACTAAATACAATAGAGGGTTAGCTCTCAGTTTCTCGGTCTCCTCGTGCATGCGGCGCACCTCTTCGCGGCGCGCCGAGCCGAGCGCAGAGACCTCCTCACGCGACAACCCGCCATCCGCCCTCGGCAATGCGCCCACGTCCGGCAGCGACTTCTTGCGCTGCAGCGTCTGCGGTGTGCTCAACATCTGACAGACATAGCTTCAATTAACTTAAAGGTTTAGAAACCACGGATTGGAAATCGACCGGCAAATTGTTTGTGGCTGTATTATAAGGTATGGTATGGTTATTGTCATACGGAACTGTCCAAACCCAGAAACACATATTTTAAAAACATATCGAATTCTTGACACTGGGTTCATTAGCCCCCATATTTAAATAATGAACAGTAATATTTTTTACAACACTCAGACATTTAAGCTTGAAGCTGAAGACCTCGGGAATTAGCTGAAATGGTAAAGAGATGAGTAAAACAATTTAGATTATTTTAACCCACTCATTTACCAAATCTATGTGTACTAAAACGTACGAGGATCAGAATAATGCGATCAAACAACGATGTTTTATTATATTTACCTCTAAGGAAAACTGTTGGTTACCTACGCGTACCTAGTAGGATTCAATCCTAATTGTCTGACGTCTATTGTGCTTTCTAAAAGATGTAACAATACGAACAATTAAATAACTGTCAAATTAAAAATTTATAAATGTATTTTTGTAAGACAATACTACGTTCACAATAGCGTGTTTTAGTGTAAACATCAATTAGTCGATTTGCTTGCAATCTGATGTGCGCCGGTAATGTATACGTAGTATGGATGTGTTACCTCGAAATATAAATTACCTCAACGGGAGGTACATTGATCCAGCTCTCGGAGGCCCGCCGCGCCAGTATAGCTGGCGAGCACATAAGATCATCGTCTTCATCTTCTTCCTCTTGATACCACATTATTTTTAACTATTTATTCGTTACTTTGTAATCTAATTTCTTGTTTTTATAAAAATATTACTAAAAAAATAATTTAAATGTTTTTTAAATGATTTTGTTACACTGTAATAAATGTATTTGTTATCTTTTATCTGGTATTGATTATTTTTTCTATTTATATATGCAACGAGATGATGCGCGGAAAGCCACTGCGAATGACTGTCTCGATTTAGAAATAGAACAGGCTGAGTGCTCGTCGCTTCGCCCGCCGCCCACCGCGGTGCGCCGCCGTCACATATCTACGTTCTAGGCACACATACAGTCGTACCTCCTGCCAGATCTTGCGATAACTCGATTATATATAAATCTTACAAAACATAACCTACAGACTAACATATGCCGCGGAAGCTATGCGAAATTGAAAGTAACGATGGCCAACGAAAATTCAATAAATTCGATAACAATGTCTTTCTTCAATGTAGGCTTGTCAAATACGTAATAAAATCTAAAGATCTCGGATTAAGCTACAAAATTGGTGCGTCAATCAAAATTTTCGAAAAAAAATTAAAGTAAAATTTTTTTGAACTTTAATTTTACTACTTATTGATAATAACTACTGAGTTACTACGTTAAGTTAATATTTGCAAAAAGATTGTTCCAGCCGTCTTTCATTTTCTGTCTGCGAAACAGAAGTTAAAAGTTATTAAACTATTCCCATCTATGAATTACTATTATTCAAGCTCTCTTTTTTACTGTTGTTATTCTGATCACAGTTTAACGTTTAATTAATGAGAAAACTATTAAATACTCGTTTTGAATGTGCCAGGATATGTTCTGCCATTTACTAGAATTATCGAAAACATAAAGACTTAATTTTTGGTAATACATTACATAATTTTAAATTTTAAAAATTAAACGTACCCGGTATTTACTACCTAACTGTAAAATCGAATGTAAATCTCGTCTTAACACGTTCTCTGCCAACGCTCTCAGTGCTGACCGCCAGTGAAGTTTCCCTTTAGGCCTATTAAAAATCATAAATCTGTTTAAAATTTTTCAAAAACCAACTTGATATGGAAAAGCTAGAGGGCCACGCGGGTCAATTAATATGAGATTTAGTTTGACAGCACTGCCCAACGACCTGTAAGAAGGAAACGATAGCCTCGTAAAATGCGGTCATCACTGACTGACGCGGCTTGAATTGAAAGTCTATATGTAAACCATCACTGACCGACACGGCCTGGACAGGAAATTGCGTTTTTTTTCTCGGCATAGAACGTGTTAAGGACATTAAACTCGCGAAGACGAACACTTACCGTGTTCGTCTGTGGCGAGCGCTTTTTGTGTCCCGTTTCGAAGCGAATCTCTAATTCGCTTTGATGATGGTCACTGAAGGGCTTTGGTGATGAATATAATAACTACGAAGCAAGTCTTTTGAAGTGTTGACCTCGAAATCCAAATGTATTGTAATAATTCATACTTGTTTTCTTTAGTTTACTTTTTTAGATTTTGCTGTGACTTGTACTTTTTTCCCCTGGAGAGTCTTTTTTAAAGAAAGTACTCTGGTGGCGGAGGCGTACACTGCACGATGAGACATAACATCTGATCGAAATAATATTTCTTAGATTACTAGTTTCATCGGGATTTAATTCGACACCATCATCTAGTTACATAGAGACGTGACAATGAATCGATGACAAATGCAAAAGCGACGGTACCTACAAACGATTATGTATTTATGCATCTACATACATAATAAGTAGTAAATATTCTGTTTATCTTGAATAGTAACATCATATTGAAAATAGAAAATTCTACTAAATCTACGCTTTGTCTCGTGTCTGAATAACATAAGTTAAAAATCTATAGCATATAAAATAGTACAAAATAAAATTTATTTTTAATTTTAAATTTAAATTGATACCCAACATACGCAACAACTAAGACGACTGTGTTGCCATTGCCGGAGAGAGAAGGGATTTGATAAGAAAAAGCTGAGAAGGAAAGCTGAAATCGCTTTTGGCACCTTTAGATGAATATATAGATTTGGTTGTATATATGCATAGGTTGGTATTTTTACTTCACGTCCATATTCTATGATATTTACAAATGCCTCTGGTGTAACGTAGCACAGAATATTATTACCGTGTGAAATAATCAGAAATAGTGAAATAGTCCGAAATAAAACAATTAACGAATGACGATAAAGTTAAAATAATCTTGCAACGTTTCTTAAAAAATCGACTGCAAATTTGATTAATTTTTACCTTTATTAGGGATTAGAAATAGAAAAAGCTTCATTATCGGTTGCTTCAATATGAGTTGAAATGGTAATGTTAACTCTAACAGTTTCTGATACATGTTATCTCTATCGAAACTTATATACGCGTAATTTAACGTATTATTTTTAAATTTAACCGTTTAGTATTTAATTTAAATTACACAAAATTTCAACTAGGAAAATAAGAAACGAATGAACGCGAAGCAGCGAGCAACGACTAGTTTATAATCATATATAATCATTTATATTCACGCTACGTCTCATTATAAATCCATTAAATCGACACAGGGCTTGTCTAAGTCTACCAATATGTCAATTTTCGGTATATCTTCGGAACGACAACCAATAACATTCAAAATTAAATGGGACCAACTTGCGAATGTCCCCTTTCCAATAAAACATACACATTTTTGAAGTCGGTTCGGAAATTATGAAGTTCGGTAGGAACAAACACAAAAAAAATACTACCGAATTGAGATCCTCCTTTTATTTGTAGTCGGTTAATAACTAAGCAATTACGTGCACTACTAAAGTAGACATCTTATTATTTACGTTTGCAGTATTGTCTGATGCAAGTTTTTAACATAAAAAGCGACTACGGTTTTCAATAAAATTTTAAATTGCCAATTAAAATTTCGAGAGCAATAATTCTTACTTAAATGTTAATGCAAGATTGTTCGTTAGGCTTTGACGCTTTAAGCCCATCGCGCACTAGGCGCCTGGCTACCTTACCATTAGTACTTAATTGCAGAGTAAACAAATTTAACTTATCGTTGTATCGTATCTAGTCAAAATTGGTAGAAGACCTAGCTGTTACATTAAGTCTTTGTCTAATATTTATATCCCTCTAGCTGAAACTGGCATGCGTTGACACGCGTGGACTTACGTTGACACGTAAAGTAAAAAATCTAAGACACGTAAAGTAATAAAATCTAAGACGTCAAAATTATATCAAAGCATAATGCGAAGTTTCATTAACTTTTTTTATACAAATTTATATAGATATAGATTTTTTGGGACAGAAACTCTCGCCAGCATTTTCAAGGCACCCTACCAAAATTTCATCACAATCAGATCAATCTCATCAAACTCATAGAGGAAGAACATTGATTTTTATCTAATAGATGTGTGGTTATGGATATTTATGTTATGCACAATCCTGTCTCCATTCCCTAAGAAATTCAGAACCTAATAAACTCGACGAATAAAGCAAACAGACATTGCTACGCATGATTTCTCAAATGAATAAAAAGTATCGAACAAAAAAAAACAACAGAACGTTGAATAAGTTCTCATATTTTTTAAGGTATACGTAACATTCATTCTTGTAAAAATAAAAAAACGATGAGCTCAGAAAAATCTGTCTTAAAGGTTTAAAAATAACACAATCAAGCAGGCCATGACGCTGTCCAATAATGTTCGAACCGAAATATTCTTACAGATAAAGTTAATGATTATATAAATAACGGAATCAAATTAGAACATTATGTTACTCATCAATTAGTACATTACTTTAAAATGCATATATTTATGTACAGGACAACACGGTGAGTTAGTATAAAAAGTTAGAAATCAAATCTTGATTTCGTTTATACGGTAAACAGTACCGCCAAGGTACTGTACTACATGCTAGTTTTTATTATTCTATATTATTATTTTTATTATTATTTTAGTTATTTCCTTAATGTCTGAGTCTTGTTAACGTATCCAAATTCATACGTTAAATATAGAATATAAGAATAGGTTTGCTAATCAATTCCTTAATTCCATGTATTTCGATGAGTATTCCATTCCATCTAGTTACGAGGCAAAGGTAATAGTGATTTATTATAGAGGGCCAATATTAAGAGTATCCATTCTGATATTTATGAAAGAGTGTCATGGAAAATAGAAATGTCGTCTCTACTTTTTTATATTTAAAAACTTTTGATCATATAAGAAAAAAATAATGTAATTGTAAAATTCACCAATTTTCATGTTTCACCAGGTTAGATACAGGTCGTTGATTTTCATTTCACATGACCCTTATCTTAGTTTCTTCCGTCTTTTCACGTCGAATCGTTCCACCCTTTTCTTTTATGTTAAAGTTAATCTTGATATCATCTTTCATGAGTATAAATGGTAAAAATTTAAGTGAACTACTAGCCAATGATTAATATGAGCGGATAATTTTTAAGATTATTAGAAAATATACTCGTATTTATGAAATCTGGTTTTTAAAAATGTTACTGTGTTTTAAATGTTTTGCTTGTTTGTCAAGAATGTTGGGCGATTTTTACTTACTTCTTTTAAGATATGTAAGTTTTCTATGTAAGTCTAAACTTACCTTACGACCTCCTCCTCCTCCTCCGCCCATTGGCGCCGGCGGGGGAGGTGTAGGATTCTGTGCTACATATAAACTTTCGGTCCGTTTCGGTTGGTAAGGTGATGGTGTTATTTCCTGTCCCAGGGTGCGTTTCCGAAGTAAGGAGTCCTCGAAAACTTGGGGCTCTCTTGAAGTCGCACGGGAACCACGACCGGACGCCAAATGACCATTCCCTGCCGGTGTCGTCGCACGCGAAGGCGGTCGCGACGAAGACAGCGCCTGCGGAGCTATCGATCCTGAGCGGGAGCCCCCGCCGGGCGGCGCGGCCTCCACTGATGGTTGACGTGACCGTCTACCGTACCTGTCTACGCTCGAATCTCTACTGGGAGGTCTTTTATAATGGTCAAAGTAATCTATGGAGGGACGCGCTGTGAACGGACGGGGCTCACGTTCTCCATTAACGATGTCTTGTTCCGGTGGCATGTTTTGTTGTCGATATTGTTGCTGATCAGACATCGCCTGGCGATACATCTGCTGATCGGTTTGTCTGTATCCTTGTTGGTCGAGAGGTTGTTGAAAGGCCTGAGGATCGGGATCCTGACGGTAACCTTGGGCATCGACAGCAGGTCGTTGATGATCAAGTGGTACCTCTGAATGAAAAACTCCGGTACGAAGTTCATTACGGCCATAGGAGGCTGTGCCTGGATCGACATAGGTATTATTTTGAGGGTCGTATGTCGGTTGTGCGAGTATACTTTGTCGTCGAATAATTCCATGAGACGCGTTCCATTCTTGAGGTGGGGGCCTCTGATTCATCGGTGGTTTTACTGACGGCCTTCTTCCTTGGTTGGGAAATTGTTGAGGTGTTTGGTCTATACTTTGTTGTGCTTGTAAAGAATCCTGTCTTCGATATGACATAGGAGGAGGTTGCTGACCTCCCGGCTGAGTCATGCCATATCCACTCATTGGCTCATTCGTCATGTATGGCTTTTGCTTGTCTTGAGTTTGAGCAGGTGAGTTGCCAGGAGAACCCCAATTTTCTTTGTTAGAGTTATATAATGGATCGTAAGGATGTCCAATTGTACGATCATCGGCGCCATAATTAGTGCTATTAGCGAGTCGCGGGTCCATAGGCGGGACCGCTTTAGGATATTGTGTTGAAGGTCTTCTCGAGTTCATAGCATTAGGAATTTTATTTGCTTGAGGAAGCTGTGAATGCGTCGGAGGGATATGGTTTGGAATGCTCTTTCCTTCGAGGATCTTTTCAGATTCTTGTAAAACAGGTGCGGGTGTTTGCGTTTCATACGTCTTTTGTCTGTATCGGTCTCTTAATCCTATTCTGTCGAAGCCGGGATGTTTGAAGTCTGGGGCGAACTGCTTTGCAGTGGCTTGTGCTATATCACAGTCTTCCTTCGCCTGGTCCGCCGACTCGTCCGCCTGCTCTGCCTTACCTCGCGCAGTAGCCGTTCTGCAATGTTATAATTTAGCTTTAAATTTAAGCAACTAAAAATATTCATTTGCCCAGTAATATTTTTAATTTGGTGTTGTTCTTGTCATCATTTTTTTAATTGAGGGCCAATTGGGAGAAAACGCTTAATAGATTGTCTATATTCATTTGGCACTTTGTTAAATCAGACGAAAAGAGAACAATATAAGTTAGGTGGGTATATCGGTATATACGAACCTAGAGATTGCAATGTCGGCCTTTTGTAAAGCTATTTTGGAGGCGCGCTGAGCCGCGTTAACCGCTGAGTCAACGCGTTCCCGGAACTTCGCCGACCGCATGAGGAACATGTGTTTGCGCTTCTGACTTGTGATGAGCACATTGTTTTTGTATTTCCCCTCCTCTCTCGTTCCGTCTCGGAAAGTCGTTACACCGTAACCGTACTTTCTGTTCGCAAGCCACTCCCCCTCGTAGCGCAGCCCGTCGCTTCGCTCGCAGACGCCGAAGCCAGTTCGCTTGTCGTTTTTCCATTCGCCCATATACGTTTCGGTTACGCTCGGATCCAAGTGCTCGTCCTGAAAAAAATAATTTTTAAGAACCTTTAGATAAGATTCTCAGTCCTCATTCGGCATTATTTATTGAATACAAGATTTATCAGAACAAAAGAATTAAGGGTATATATTTTTAATTGAACGTCAAAAAAGTAATCAATTTATTTTCATCATTTTCCTTCTTTTTCACATCATATAAATTATATCATTGAAAATAAACCAATTGTTTAACAAAAGTAGCACAGGAGATAATTCGAAAATATTCATCAACATTACATTACTTTTTTAATGCGAGACAAAGACATTTTGGTACAAAATTATGACTATCACATCAGAAATACTGATTACACAGCAAATAAGCCAGAGCGTTCATATACACAATAACCACATTCATAACAAAATAGCAACGTAAGCTTAGGTTACGAACTCATAAAAAAAATGAAAAAACTAAGGTTAGGTTACCGCAAAATGCTATTTCCTATAGATAATATAGAATGTTATAGGAAATATATGCTTTTTAACTGACTTTAAAAAAAGAAGAGATTCTAAATTAGGATGTATTTTTTTTAATGTTTGTCCTCAGAATTTCGTCATTTATGAACCGATTCAAAAAAGTTGGAAAGGGAACATTTGCAAGTAGGTCCCATTTAATTACGAATGTCATTGAACCTTGGTTTCCGAAGATATACCGAAAGTTGACATATCTATAGTTTTAAGGCAAGCCCTATTTAGATTTGATGGATTTGTAAGGAGACGTACCGTGGCTATAAATGACTTTATGGTTTATAAATAAAATAACATATATTTGAAATCGGTTTTATTTCCGCTAAAAAATAAAAAAGAGTTTACCGTACCCAAGTTATTTTACCTATGCGATCGTAAAGAAATTTTACACTCCTTAGTAAGTAACTGGTGTGCCAGGAACTGAAATTCTTACATTTCGTGGTGAATATTTTGCTGCTCAGTCAGTAATTATTTATTTATTTCCATTTAAATACTACTTTTTTAAAATGAGTTCGTTAAAGTAATTTAATATTTCAATAACAATAATTTTTATTAACAAATCAACATATGTACACCTATCATTTGTGAGGTTACTAGAGTTTCAGTTCTAAGTGTTTATCTACAGGTCATCGTCTGTCATTTATAGAACTTAAAGACCCGGTCAACGTGGACGTACATAAAAACTCACACACACACACACACACACATTAACCCTATATGAGGACAAAAATTTAAAAAAAATGACATATATGACATTGAAGAATTTTATGCGCTGATATATAAATTACAGAAGATTAATAAACACCTCTACAATAAAGCTGGTGTTGGAGTGTGTGTGGTGCGAGCCGCGCGTGTTGGTGGAGTGCGAGCTCTCGACGGACGACACCCAGGAGGACGCGGAGCCCGCAGATCCGCCCGAGCGCACCGATCCCGTGCCGCGCTTGTCAAGCTCGCCCGTGCTGCGCCGCTTGCGGAAGTTCTACCAACAAAAAGTAATCGATTAACAATAACACTAAATTGTTTGAAGATTACTAGAAGATGAAGAATCCAAAAGTCGGGTGACCATGAAAGGCGGATAAGCAACATTGAATTTATGTAGGGCATTAATTATTTTGAACTTTGTGAAAATGTGAATACAAAAATCAAAACTTTGCACGAACATTAAACTAATGTCTATCGAAAATTGTTATGAAAAAGATAAAATAAAAGTTCTGAGGCTCACTTGAATTATTAAAATAGTGAAAAACAAGTAGATCATAATATATTAAGTCCAGTTAGTTACAAATACATTTATGATAAGTTAAGATAATACAAATCGTAAGCTTTTGAAGACATACACAGTAACACATTTTAATTTCAATATTATTCGATATGTCTTTTACTTATTAAACAACGTAGCAGCTAATAGCTGTTATGCTGTGAATCCGTTGATGTCAATACCTTCGAACAGCAGACAGTTGAAGGCATGAGAAAGCGTGCATTTTAAGTTTTAATACTCACAGGGAACAAGCCCTTTTTAGTTTTTTCGACGATAGAGCCACGTCGGCCAGCCGGCTCGTCGGAACTCTTCTGCAGCACGAAGCCGCCCCGGGCGTCGTCCACGCGCAGGTTGCGGCGGTCGGAGGGGTCGGGCGTGCCGAGAGCATCCACCAGTGAGGACAGCGAGCCGCGGTCGCGCGCGCCTCCGCGGTTGTGCGACGCCAGCCCGAATGGCGCCGACGTCCGCACCCCGTACCCGTGCCTGTGTCCCCGCATCCATTGGCCTTGGTATGTTCCTGGAAGAAAGTGATGCAAGAAATAAGTCTGGGTAGGGTACCTTTAATAGTGTTATTTTTATAACAGAATCCATCCCACCACATCCGCAATAACTAGAAGATTTCTGATGCTTTGGTAGTCTTTGTGTGGATAATAAAAATGAAATAGATCTAAAAATGAGAGGACAAGGAGACAATGGGACGTTTTTTCTGGCAATAAAATGGTTATTTATTTATTTAAAACCCAGATACTATAGGGTAAAATAAAGTTTGACAATCGTGATTATGAAAAGTTTTGTTTATTACAAATAAGAAATTTAATAACGTGTGTAGCCTCCTCTAGCTGTGATGACTGCTTGTATTCTAGGCATGCTTTGGATGACGTATCTTATAATTTCCTCAGGAATGCCCGCGAAAGAGTGATAACATCGGAATGGGACTCCGCGGTTATCACTCTTTTCGGCTATCTGATGATATCCAACACAAGCTCTATTGGATTAAGGTCGGAAGTTCGCACTGGCTAATCTAATCGGAGAATTCCAACGTCTTGCATATAGGCATCAACATTTCTGGAACGGTTGGCCCGAGCGTTAACATCCATAAAAATTAATTCTTCGCCCATAGCAATCAATCCGGGTTCTACATGAGGAATTATAATTTCTGTTAGGTACCTGTGTGCATCTAGTGCATTATTTTCGACAAAGACTAATTCCGTACGATGTTGAGAAGTGATGAGAGCCCAAAACGTTACGGAGCCGCCGCCATTGGGGATGACTTCTTCGAAATACGAATCTGTATAATGTTCCCCTGGTCTTTGCAGCATTCGCAACAACGATCCTCACCAGATGTCGATATTTGAACTTCATCTGCGAATAAAACGTTACTCCATCCCTCTTGACTCCATGATGCACAGTTTTGAGTGAATCTCAGTCTAGCAACTGGATGTTCACGGCGCAATCGGAGCGGAGTGTATATTGGCAGCATGAAATCTCCTCCTGACCGTTCATAGGCTAACTGGTACACCCTCTCTTTCAGTGTGTTTTTAAGATCAATGTAGGTGATATATCGATTTCTAAGTGCTTGGATCTCTAAGAAGCGGTCGTCCCGAGGCTAAGTACATCTTTTTCTTCCTGAACCTGGCCTTCTATCGAATGTTCCCGTCTCTTGATAACTTTGCCATATCCTCTGGACAGTTGAACGACTAATACTTAGCCGCACACATATCATTGGCAACAGCGTTCTTCAAGCGGCGTTATAATTTTTCCAGCTCTTATCATTTTATCGTCCATTTTTAACACCAAAACTAACAATATTAAATTTAAAAGTCAGACTGATCAGAGAAGATCAGAGAAGTCAATTCAAACTGCCCAAACTTTAATTTACAACAACAAGAAATTGACGTAAGTTCCGCGCTATTAAAATTAGTGTCTATATGATTAATTTTCTTTTAAAAAATTGCATAATTTGAATTTGAAATATATTTTATATATCAGATTGGCAACTAATAAACCCGCAATCTCACAATACAAGATTATTTTATTTTTTAGAGAACTTAATACAATTACGTCTCAATAATGTAAGCACCATCGTTTTCTATCACCTGTCGCCAACGCGTTGGTAAAGACATAATACCTTCCCTGCAG
>DWLR01000971.1:0-20813 GCA_018246295.1 Papilio alexanor hazarajatica | reverse complement strand
TATATATATATATATATATATATATATGTATTCTTTAGAGTTTTTATACACATACTATGCATATTGAAGTGGTTTGAAGACTGAAAGTATTTCGTATAGTTAAAATGAAATTAAAATTTTACAAATAAATTAAAATAATGAGACGACTGTTAATAATTTTCTATATTTCAACTAAAGATCATATGAAACCACATAAACAGTTTAAGATACTTATTAATACTACAATAAACATTTAAGTTAAAGTATTAAAAATACATACAATTAAGTATTTTATCTTTTCACCAGATATTTAAGGTAAAAATTTGTTCATTAGCATAATATTATAATTTTTTATTTATAAATAAATTTACAAAACATTCTACAACCTACGCATATAATTTATAACATGAATAATTCCCCAATTGTGTTGATTTTATGTATTCTAATTGATGCCAATATTAGGTAAAAACTTAATAAGGATAAGCACTACTCGTAAGTTAAAGAATAAATATTTCTAATGTACTGAATTTCGGTTTATGGTAATCGGATCAAACGGCTTAAAGTTTGTGCAGCAATATTTATGCAGATTTGTTAGAAAATGTTTGGTCTTTTTATCTATTTATATGAATAAAGAATGACCTTAATGGTTCATAAAGTATTTTCACGATTAAAAACGCTGTTTTTTTCTTGTGTGCGCTATAATATAAATAGTGTGGAATATATTAGTATCATCAGCAAAAAATATATGTTTCTTTCTTCAAAAATCAAGGACTTACATAATTATGAGTGGTAACTCAATTAACTCTACGATGAAGAAACCATTGCGTTGCTTTAATAAAGTTTGCATAAAAATGGATTCAGATTACTTATTGCAATGAATGTTAGTATAGATATTTAAGATATAAGTCAGAATAACCCATCATCTCATAATCAGATTGTGGATACTGTCATGTCATCGCTGTATAATCTAGTTACACATCTGCATATAGTCTCGTTTCGTAAAAATGGTCATTTTATCATATCAATTAACTATGTTAAGAAATGTGTGCTCATTTCTTGTTAAGTTTTGTTATGATCATGATCACCGTTTGATAAAAGCCTCCCCAAAGGCCTTCATTTAGAAGTTTCTCTCCCGGAAGCTTAAACAGATCGTTGGTCTATTTTGTATAATCCTAACTTTGCTTTGTTGTTAAATTCGTGGATGCTATTCCTGAACGCTTTGGCTTTCCGCTTAGTGAGCAATGCATCCATACATTTCTCGTTTTCACGTCAATGGAGCTTAAATTTAATAATTTTTCAAACTGTACTAAAATTGTAATATACTATCCAACTAACGGCCATAGGCCGTCCTGTGTAGCCCTATTACTGAATACTTCCACCTTTTACACCACCAAAATACTGGAGGGGCAAGAATAAGTTCTACATGCTTCAAAGAAGATTTGCTTTATGTCAAGTAAAGTACAATCTGTTTCATCTTTTCTCTTTTGCCTTTTTTGTATCATAAGCATTATTAAATAAATAATAGTAATTCGATATTTATTTGCGATTATATTTAGGGCATAAAAAGCTATTTAATTACTTTGTATTTCTCATTAATTGTGCTAAAATAAGGGTTTTTCCGTAAATCAGAACGCACATATCTCTCAGCGAAAAGTATGAAATTAAGGGTGTTACACATTTTATACTTCGCACGTTGCGTTACGTAAAGTAACAGAAAATTCCACAGTTGAGGCGGAATCGATTTCGAGGAGTGGCAACACAGCGATGTTATCAACATACCTTTGTAAACAATGTCCCCTCACAACTGTAATGGTTGTGTTAAAAAGGACGCTCAGTATCCCCCATTGTATGGTCTATTGAGATCCATTTAATTACAGTCGACGAGTTATTAAGTGACGTTCGGTGATTATCGACATTAATATATTAATAATTCCTTCCTTATAGATCGGAAAATATCCTCTCCAAACGAAAATATATACTGTTAGTCTCTGAGCTTAATAAGGACGTATGTGTGACAGGAGAAGATCTTATTAATGTGGTAGAATATTACAGCCATATTCTGCGAAATCATATAACACAGAAAACATGTCAGAAAGAGTAATTTACATGCTCTGTCCATTCTATAACCACGAGGAATATTATGAAGGACATGCTCATGTACATACAAATGTTTATCCTGGGGGAATCGAACCCACGACCTGCGACGTGAAAGGCAAGCTTCTTACTAACCGCGCCCACCGGCCTGTCGATATAAAATATCAATAAATATCGATATTTTCACACATCGTCCCTATTACGATATACGTAACTATCGGCAATTCGGATAATAGAGTTGGTGTACGTGCCTAAGTAATAATTAGTCCAATTAATTTTACCCGATCACGACAACGGATAACGCTACAAATTAAAGCGATTGCTAACATAGGCATATTGGAAAATGTACATAATATTTTATATGTAGTAATGAATATGAGTATGAAACAAGAATATGACAAAACATTATTTAATTAAGAAAGTGAAAATGAATTTGAAACTGTATTGATACTTAGCTTCGTAAGGATTTATAGTTGTTTTATATTTAAAATTACTGTTGTCAGAATATGTTCTTTTCATTTTAATTACTAAACTTATTTTTAATTTTCAATATTGAAAAAAGAAAAACTTATTTTGATGCCCTACATCTAAAACTAAGCCGCGTTTGTACTATGTAAATAATAAAGCCGCAGCTCTGAATAGAACAGCTAAATACGTCCGTTGGGCCTTCCATTTGTATTATGAATGCTGACAGCTCAAACCTGGCAATAACGTCGAACAACAAACAGATCGCCCGCGGACACATTGTTCGAACAATTATCCCAAACTGTAACACGTCTATAATGGCAAAATTCTGTAGCGAACTGAAAGTTTTATAACAACTCATGCCTGGAGGTGGATAAAAACACAGACGCTCGTCGACGGTTACTCGAGTCACGCAAAGGATTGACCGAAAACGAATTAACCTAGTTCATGAGTGTTTCGTAAAACTAAAACCGTGTTTGTTATAAACGATTAAATTGTGCGCCTGACATTTTATTTTTATCTATTTACTTGTTGGTAAACTATTTATGTCTTTTCTTTTTATCACCTTTATATAACGAATTTATATTTTCATAAAATTGTGTTTATTTCAGGTAAGACTTCTACCTCTTAGTGTGAATTCATCACAGGTAATGAAGAACAAACAAAAACACGAGAACAACATTCCTCTGACTTTGAATCTTTTTTTTGAATACAAAGAAGATTTGAAGATTTAGTAGCGTCACATTTATCGTAATATAAAAACACAGCAAAGTAACTTTAAAATATGTTCGATGTTTTCAGATTTACTACTTTTCTGTTGTAACAAATTTCACGCTTGTTGCCGTTAAAGCATAACGCGCTATTCTTCGATTATTCAGGGGATCGTAGCTGAACGGGGGTTTTTATCGCGTTTCCTTATACTTGCCTTGTCATTTGCAAAGCCGTTGCGGTGTCGTCGACGAACTTTTTATCGACCTTCTTACTTACCGTCGTCGGTTCGAGCATACACGTCGTTTGCCGGTCGTAACTTTACAAACGACGTGGTCCGTGAGCCAGGCTCCGTCGAACCGTGGAGTGTAGAGAATATAGACGTGCCTTACTTTGTATCAAGGCTTTACAGCGTACTCGTATTATGGAAATATAAGATTGTTGCTGAGCAAAACCCTGATCCTGTTTTCGGACTTATAAATAGATCAGTATCATCCCCTTGTGTTGTATAAACCGCATACATCGTAACAGGAATGCTATTTGGATAAGAAAATGATAATGTTTATAAAACATTTTTCTTTCACTGATGTAAAGTTTTGTTAACGAAATAGATTATTGTTATGTTTTGTTTTTCAAACTATGTTACTAGAATTATTCATTTCATTAATTTCATATTCGGACTTGATGGGATTGTCAGCTGAAAAAGTAAAAAAGATGAAGTTATTAATGGGATAAAATGCTTTAAATAATTCGAACCCTCTTTCTACTCATCTTTGGAACATTCACTCGTTCGAGGTAGCGGTAAAGCCTTATCTATCTTAAAGCCCTACAGGCCTTATCATCCCCCTAATTACGTCACATATTTATTGCAACAGTGCATTTTCTTATCGTGACTTTATCGCCTAATTAAGAGTTTCGTGCGAGCTAAGATAAAATTGCGAGCGGGATGTGACTTGCGTTGAAGATAAAAGTAATTTAGTGGCGTCCTGCGGGGTAGTGTTATCTAACGCTCGTCCGCTTCTGTTTACCCGGCCGCCGTAACAAAGCAACTCAATATATCAAGTTGTCGGCTCGACTTTGCGTTGAACCGCTGCTCTTGCTACACCGACGCTATTTGTCAACCCACCCGTCCTTAATAATACCACTACTAATATGTAACTCGGTATCTACACATGTTTCTCTTCGTGTATGTTTTCTTAGATATCAGAACGAGTCACATTATTGTCTAGGCGGCGGAAGTACGTTCAAGACGTTATTGAGTTACATATTTTCTAATCATAAAAATAAACGTATATAAAAATGTCGTAAAATAGGCAGTTCTCCTGTTTTGCTCACCCTTTTTTGGCATGTTTCGTTGACTTAACAAACAGTATATTTAATTATTCGCCGTCAAGTCAAGATGGAGGCGCAACGCCACTTGAATACTAAGAACAACTGTTAGTATGACATGTTTGTTAATCAGTAATTCTGTTTCCAAATACTCTTCTTCTCGCCACTTCATAATTTCTGCTATCTATTGCGTGGTAAGACATTTTAACAAAGACAATATATGTACGTATTGATATTTATATATTGTTATTATTATGATATTACGTGTTGATATTGTTATTACACAACAATATCAAACTCATTTATTAATATAATGGTATTTGTCGGTCGTTGTGACACACATTTTAGGTAATATTTTCATTATGCCGGATTTATATGCGGATAATGAGCATACGATCATATGATTTAATCCTCGCTGACAAAATAGGTACATTTTATAATTTGTCGCTTGAATAATTTTATGATAATATGGTGTTTAAAAAAACATAAATTATTGACAGGTTATAGTAAGTTTGGAGGGATGATTTTAAAAAGCTTTTTCAAATACTAATTCATCTTCTGTTAGCTCTACCGCCCTTTGTGGGCCTTAGCTTGGTCCAGCAACTTCTTCCATTAAATATTAATTCTTAGTCAGCTATTACAGTTATCTTCTCAGTCCAGTCTACTGATTTCAAACAATTTGTTCAGTATCATCATTAGCCTGCATCAGCTGAATATAGGCCTCCACCGCATCTAGCGACCATTTACCGAAATTATGTATGATATATGTAATATCTACTATATACACTGCGCACATTTTTGAAGCAAAGAAGAGGGGAGAAAATTAGGAAAAGGTGTGGCGAAGAGAACGGGAAGTGTATAGAGCTTGCGGTACCTTATTAATTATCCACGAAACGCAGGAGTATAAAAGTTACATAGCTCATTAGACCCTCCTGTTACCGTCCGGCCGCGACGTCAAGCCGCAATGAAGCGATGATCATAAATGCTACTATTTCACGTCGGTATTGTCAGATCGTTACTTCTACATTCGTCCGGCTGCTGCCGCTACACTTCAGATGCGACGTAACATTTGCTACGGGTCCATGTATTTTCACCAAGTAAACTATTATATATACCCAATTAGAAAATACATTTTGATTAAAACAAAAAAACAGTTATACTGAAGCTTCAGCGTATGCAACGTAGCAAATGCCGTTTTATCGAAGTAAATACAAATGGAAATAGTTATCGCTTACGAAAGCCCGTAGTTAATGTGTTCCGAGGTCTCAGCTTTTTCCGACAGCGCTTCAATCTGAGTGGAAATGAAATAAAAGTGGACAAATCACGCGTGAAATTGAGTTCCGACGCTCGAAGTCATTGTTTCTTTCAGCCAGTACCCGTCACTGATTTAAGCTTTTATATAGGACTTTGATTTCGATGAACATGTTAAATAAATATAAATGTGTGACCTGACGAAACATTGAATACGGGTGATTAAGAGTGCGTGTAATTAACGAACATATGTATGTTACACGCACTCTTAACATATGTATGTGCCTGGATGTATGAATACAGGTTATGACATAAGCGACATAGGTGCGTAGAACTTGAAAAATGGGGTTTCGTGATTTGACTATTTTCAATTTTGATGAGACTTTAGACCTGTCATCTTGAATCCGTTGGAGGTCAGTATTTTGTCCACAATTTAAGCATCGCTAAAAACTAATAATGTTTTAATATTAAATTAATTATGTAAACTAGTTATCTACAAAAGTGATTTTCTTTAGACATGTTTGTTATTACATCTTTCATACGTTTAGAGTTATCATTAGGATTTGCTAATTAATTACAAGAGGCTGTCAGCAAGTCATTTATTTCGTCTGTGTTTCAAACACAGCTTTGTGATGTTTTCCAAATCCATTTATTCTGTTGGATGACATAAAAAGTTGTAAGATACATAATTCATAAAGTCTCCGCTAAAGGGCGGGAGTGCGTTGCCAAGTAACAATTTCAGCCGTGACGGCGTCTCAGGGAATCATTTATCAGGTTAAATAATAATTAATTGAAATTATGCCGTCGTTGTTTCCCTGCCAGGATTAGCTTGTATTGCATCGTAGAAAGTACTGGATTTTAAATTCTTAACGTTCTCTCAGTAAATTTCTTGAAATTCGGTTCTTTCCATATGACTATAAAATTTAAAAAGTATTTTGTGAACTTTGACAAATAAGAACTGACATTATAAAAAATCAAGTACATCTATGGAATATAAAAAAAGAATTCACATTTGTGCGGCACGAGAAGCTTAAAATGACGTCATCTTCGTTTTTAGTTATTATTGCATTAATATATAATCTTACATACATTTTTACACAGTTAATATTACTTTTAAGACGTAACAAAAAACCGTTTGCATAACACGCTGCTTGAAAATGTATCGTCGCCGTAAACCCTGTATTAAACCGACGTGCACCGTGACATATTTAAACGCATATGTTAGCGTAAACTAGCCTGAATTCAGGTTGCAAATCGAAGCAATAACGACGTCATCGCGGCTCGTGGCTCTGAATTCCTCCCGTACGGGGTGGCGGGGTCATTTCCATTTTATTCGAAGCACGTCCGGTTATGCAAATCGTCCCCGCACGTCCCGCCTCCGTTTGCTATCATCGTAAGGCATATTATCAGTTTCATGCTGCTCCAGATAATTCTAACAGCGCAAAAAGAGAAAAAGAAATCGATATTTCTGACAATTCTTTCTTTAACTCGTGTCTTCGCCACATATGTATATTTTTTCTCATACTAAATATATTTTTACAAATTTATAAATAAGCCTTTACTTCATAATAACATTTATTAAGAAATAAAATATAGATTTTTTCAGCCAAAAGACTTCTACTAGAGGTAGGGTTTAAGTAATTTAAGATTGTGTTTTTTACTCTGACTGAGTGCCGAGTGGTGTGGAGACGAAACTAAATTCAACCTTCATTGCCATTTATATAGAACAAGTGACATTGTTCTTACATTTAAATTTATTTCGTCTTCTGTAGATGCTATTGAGCGTAGGTTGCAAATTAAGTTCTCTTTTCTATAATTTTGAATAGCTGTTAGTTCGTAGGATTGTTTTACCGTGTGAATTTTAACATTACGCGATGATAGTAAACAGTTTGCGAATTTAAAACTAAGACTAAACTTTTCTGTAAATTTTAGGTTTTAGCTCCACTTTACAAATAAGTACAGGAAACTTGATTTTCGCTTTAGGAACTTTCTTCTGCACTGAACAGACTAGCAATCCATTTCCGGCGTTGCCTAGGTGAGTTTCGACACTGCACGACATACTAAACATATGAGTGCAACTTATGTCACGTTAATTTAATGCAAGCTATTAGCATTTAAATTATGTACGTCTTTATTAAAATCAGTTAAGTATATTTTTAGATTTCACCCGTCTCGAATAAAGAAATCCTCCCTTGTTATAACGTTATATATTTTGTGTTTTTGCTCGACTATCAGGAGGGTAATGATTTTCGCGAGTATATAATATATGTATGTTCGTATATACTCGTATGCTCTTTCCATTGAGGCCTCCTGTAGCTTATACGACTTGACCGATTGTGGAGACTGAGGTCGTTCGGTGTCATTCGATGCCTAATTTTCCCCGGAGTGTCATAAGGGTAGTCCTTCGGGTTTGTTAGATTTTTAAATTAACTTTTGCTTGTTGAAGACATAGAAAATGATTTGTTATTTAAAATATTCAAATAAAATCAAGCAGATAAATTTTTTAATATATAGACTTAATCTAACAGCTTCCTTAACCCGATCCTAAACAAAGTATCCACTTAAACTTGATTGGTAATTCCACTTAAAAGTATACTTAGGTATCCGGAGACTAAGATTTAGAAGCGAATAAGTTTTAAGCTCACTAAACGGTTCCTAGTTGGAAACATTTATCGTGGAACTCTATTCACGTCACTTACGGGTAATTCATACTCCACGCCGGCTTTTCCTTGACTATTTAAATAACAAAACACTTAACAAACTCAGTTATTACATGTTATACATTATGTAAGCAAATGATTAGATTTGGATTTTTTATATATTATTAATTCATAATCTCCTTGCCCATTAGCGTAGGCTCGGCACAGTATGTACTACTACTGCTTCCTTGTCCCCTGGACTCTACTGTAGTCCAATTATTAATTTATTTATTAAAAGTGTACAATTCCATAATTCATCCTTTTATTGTGTACAATGGAATCGTTTCAATAATGTTGCAAGATTAATGTTACATATTTTATGGATTTGTTTTTAATGTAGAATTACTTAACAGCCTTTAATAATTGACTGATTTAATGATAAATAAAATTTCACAGAACCGTCCCTGTCGACTTGTTCACGGAACCTTCAAAAGTTCTGCAAAACTCACTTTAGAAATCATTGATCTACACTACGTTGTAAAAGATAACTTTGCGAGCTCGGTTGCTTAGCACACACGGTGCGGAAGCGACGTAACCCCGGCTTACTTTTGCTACCGTTTCAAAGTCTTTGTTCACTCCTTTTATTTGAAACGCTCAGCCCTTTTCCTAATACGTATTAGAGTGTTTTGGTGGATTTTATACGTTGAACAGGTCGTTTTAAATGTTTGTTCTTTACCTCTTGTTTGGTTGGATAGAATCTTATTTTCGCTTTATCAGCATCAACCAATAGGATAACGCAGGATAGCTATACTTCCCACAAGATGGACCGACGATTTGTTTAGGATTTACGAGTCTACAGAATGAGAGATCGAATTATGTGGCCATTCATGGGAAGCTTTACGTCCAGCACTAGACAGCTAGCTAGGCTGATGATGAATGCTACATATCTCAGTCAGTGCAAATGTAACAATACATACCGAATAATTTTACGTGTGATTGTCGATAATTAAGTAGGACTACAATAGCGTATGATGAGTGAATGTAAATTCAGTTAATTGGTCAGTAGCACGGACTCCCAGCGCTCGATGCTCTATGTAGTGCGAAGCCGTACATTACAGTTTGTGCAACGCGTTATTACATCGTCTCTGGATCACTTTGTGCAATTTTGGAATCATTCGTGCTATTGAACTGGATTTTTTTTTTTGATAAAATCACACTAATGGTGTATTCCTAGCCAATTTAGAGTACAGTGACGGTGTACGTATCATTTATGCAACAAATAAACGAGAAAGTAAACATCGTATCATATAGGGAAGTCAAGAGGAAAGAACAGTCCAGGGAGGAATGGACGTCGCTCCACAAGCAGAAAAGATCTTAAATTAATGATGATGATGAAAATTGTGGGACGCCATATAGTTTAAATTAATTAAAAAATAAATTTAAGCATTTTTAACTACAATTGTTGAAATTCACCCGGACGAGGATAGGCACAAACAGATAGTTAAACGGAGATGGATTAAAGCAGAAGTAGTGCAACTAACTACTTACTACTGAAGTATAAGCTAGCAATGCTGTTACGAAACTCCACTCTAGTTTAAGTACGTTTTATCCTTAAACGATGCATCTTCACTTAACATCTAATGGAATAGCGATGAAGTTTTAATCTTTATTATAAAAATATTTTTTTGTTAGTATATACTAACTAGAATTTTTTTTTAAATAGAATAAGGGAGGCAAACGAGCAGCGGGTCGCCTAACATTAAGTGAACCGACGCCCAAGGACATCCGCAACACCAGAGGAACAGATGCAGATGCGTTGCCGGCCTTTAAGGAGGAAGTACACTCTCTGCTTGAAGCCCTCTAAGTCGTATCGGTTTGGAAATACCGCTGGGGACAGATCATTCCACAACGCGGCTGTGCGAGGCAGGAAGTTCCGCGAAAAACCGCACGTTTGTTAATGCCAATCATCAAGGTGGTGCGGATGGTAGCTGGAGCTCTGTGGTTACCAGACATTAAATTATACGGTAGCTGCATGGATAAATATATATATAAAATAATCCTTGGGATAGAAGTCTGCTTGTCACCATCCCGTGTGAATCCACTACAGGATATAAAGGCCCCTTACTGCGTCTGTGTGTAATTAAATGCCTAAACCTCAAAACGTCTGAACGGATTTTCATACTGTAATCACAATTAAACTGAGTTATTCATGTTTATGTACCTTATATCATTCATTAAGGTTTCGTGTAAATTGGCTCAAATGTAACACTGATAGACGTAGAAGCTTAAAAATGTCTGCACTTATTAGCAGTTCTTTAAATAACTTTATTCTATCGAAAATATCTTAATTATGTCACGAATATAATTTTATATTGGCGTTTTGTAACAACTGTCGTAATAGCTACGGAATGGACGTCCATCCCGAGGAATGTTTCCGTTCACCAAATAAAAAAAAAATAATTTCCTGCAGAGAGATTGCAAAGTGAAGTTTCAATTTCCTTCGTCGCCATCTTAGATGCACGTTCACTTTAATTAAATTATTACTTTGAGTTTTCTTTAGTAGCTTAGACTCTTACACTTAGTGTAACTACTACATTTCTACAGAATTATTTGCTTAATATTATAATAATATAAATGTGAAATTTTCGAACAGCTCTCATTCTATTTCCAGTTATATTACACAAATAATGACTTCTCGAACACAATTGTATCCTTAGTTATAATATCGATGTTACTGAGTAAACATATTTTATAAATATTGTTTTTAACAATTCCGTTAAAAATATCGTTAGAAAAATTAGTTAACAATGTTTGCTAACATTTTTCCAGTTTACTTTTCATTCATATCTTTATTATTTTTTTAATTTAGCGCGTGCAAACAAATAATTTAAAGAAATTATTTGTTTGTACGGGCTATAACTTGTAATTGTACTAATATAAAGATATTGCTATTGGTATTTCTAGAGCAGAGATGATCATATTTATTAACAGTGTTATCCATACTTGGTTCAACCAATGCGTTGATAAGAGAAACTTAATTGAATCTCACGCCTTGACTATTCCGCTTAATATCTCAATGCCGATGTCATTTTGTAATAGAGTTAATTTAGACCGGCCTGGAATGGAGGCGTTCTTCGTGCCCTGTTAATTCAATTCCATAGATGGAAGGAGCTAGTCTTATACAAATTAAGTTATACGCTTAACCTTAGTATATAATACATTAAATATCATTCGATTACGTACTAATTTGATGTTTAATTGATTTAAATATCATATTCTTTATCTATCTTTAAAGTTTTAAAAGATTAGAGATTTTTAGAAGAAAAGTTTTAAAAGAGCGAATCTCACCGACACACCGACAACATACCGACTTTGATGGCATAGCAACGAAGAATGCTGGTGGAAATCTTGGAATTGAGACGTACGAAAATACGAAGCGTAGAGCGACCTTCTAAATTAACGTACACTGATGACGAAGACTCGATATAATGAAAGGCATTGGTGTAGGCCTTGTAATTTGCAGTTCGCTGCTGGATCACAATTATAAATGGAAATCTTTCAGAGTTCATGATGAGTTGCCAGCTTTTTAAATCATCATTATTATTTATTGTCAATCATTATTTATTTGCCTATATTCGTGAGTTTCCAAAAATAAAAAAAAACTAATAATACTATAATAGGATTGTAAAAAACCATTCACCGACCTAAATTTCATCTTCATGATAAAGTTTTAATGAAATACACGTACGTTATGTTTTAAGTTAGCAACTTGGTACTTTAAAGAAAGGAAAGAAAGGCGGAGAATACTTTAAAGTCCAAATAATCTGTGTAATAAATCTCTCTAGTAGATGCTGTGTTCAAAAACTTATTGTGTATACAAAACTTATTGATTAATCAACTTGTGTTTTTTTTCAACAAGAAAGGTCTGTCTTTTTAACTTAATTCATAACTTAGCTAAAACTTAATTTAACTGATATTGGTAATGTGGTATTGATACTGTTAAGTGAAAAACGAAGCTAAGTCACTGCGTTAGAATAGCTATTTTTCTGTTACAATTTGAGGATGAAAATATTTTGGGCGATGCTTGAAACATTATTGAAAAGTTTGGTGCGAATAATATCCGAAAATACTAAATTTCGAGGTGCAATATAAACTGCGGAACTGGAACTGCATTCAGCAAAACCATAAAGTTAAAGCTTTGCATTCGTAAAATACGATTGTGAAGTTATTCGCATTTCTCCGAAAATTTTTACAATTCGTAAAATATAACAACTTATATAACATATTTAAATAGCAAACACTTTGGAAGCAAAAAGTATTTTTAAACATTTTCCTTTGCGTATTTCAGTGAAGTTTGGAGCACCTTCACCCTGTTTACAATCACATCGACAAATAAGAACCGTAGTCAGGAACAGTATGAATGATACATATAAATTATCATTTTTAAATTATTAATTTATAATTCTTGTATTTTCTGAATCTGAATATCTGCCATACCGCTTGAACCGTGAACCCTGAACTTATTAATGGCGTGAAATTGAACTTATTAAAAGCGTGAAATTGAACTTATTAGAGGCGCGAAATATAAACAGAATCAAACGTGTTCAAAACATACTTTTTAATGCAGTTCAACAAGGCAATCATAGATGTCAAGACAACGATATATTTTAATGGTAATAAACTTTAGAAAGATACATTTTTCTAATTATTAGTATGCATATGTTATACAGGAGATGGTATATACACTAGTGTAAATATGTTAATATAAATATCCCAAGATTTTAATTTTTATAAATTAAACGCCGTATATAAAGTTCAAAATAGTTTATACTACACATGTTAAACAAGCCTTTATTTTTCCGCTGACACAGTTCGCACAACAAATGCATGATTTTCTATAGCTCATAGCTACTGTGTGCCTTAAAGAGGCATCCACAGTGGCGATGGATTTTATGGTTGTCTACTTTACTGCATTGAATGATAAACCCTGTTAAAATTGTGGCAGATATTAATCAATCAATGGCTTAATATTTTATAATAGTGTAATCGTAGCAAATGAAACATATGCCAACAATTTTCGTTACTTTGACGTTAATGCGTTTAAAGATCTGTTTAACTTCATCTTTAAACGATCTCTGAGTATATCCAAAGAATTATGTCAGAGAGTCTTTCGTGATTAGGCACATACATTCTCGTAGACTTGAAAAAAAAATCAAGGTTCTAGTTCTGCGGACGATCCGGTTATGTGAACGTTTCTTTGAATATCTTTATTAATTATTATGTACGTCCGGCTTATTAGAATTTTTGAAATATCATACATTTCCAAGAAAATATTAATTATTAGCTTATACGGAAAAATTCATATAACGATGGCAAAAAATTTGAAGGGTTGTGTGATTAATGACTTACTCCGTGGTTTGAATCCCCATTCGATTGTTAAGAATATAAAAGTGTAATATATTGCACTTTACAATCTAGAACAGAAAATTCTAACTGTATTTTCGTAATGAAAATTAATTCCTGTAATGTCGTCCTCTTGTTTGCTCTCTTCCGGTTCTTGTCTTGATGAAATATTGTTCGAGCAATCAAGAAGAACCGAGCCGAGCGACGTTCAAAGGTTTATAAGATGACGTGCTCTAATAGCAAACACACTTTCAGTTCCTTAGGGAAATCAAAATGGCGGGAATTCCTACTATGTTCGAGATGGGATATACTAGGTAAATTGCGTACTTAGTATTTTGAGTACGAGTATTTGCAAATAGGCGTTCCAAATACTAGTTCCTTGAAGTATTCAGGAGTATCGATTTTATGTAGTGGTGGACGACGAAAAAAAACTCTCCTGTACACCTGCGGACAACGACTCCAAAAAGGCTGAAATTCGTGAAAGGCTTAAAACATTACATCATAAACATCTTATCCTAGTCAGCTAAAACATATTATATATTATATCATTACGTAGCATACTTACATTTCGCAAGCTTACTCATCATACAACATTTAGTTTCAACGAACAACGCGTCTCTCACAATATGAAAACACAATAATAACTCACTGCACACAAGTTACAATATTAAATACATATACACTACAAAATTCTTATACATTAGTTATAGACTACAACTTACAAAATACTTCCAGAATACAAAATACTTATTGAGTACAAAACACTTATAGAGTACAAAATACTTATAGAGTATTATATATACGTCTAAATACTCGATACTCGTTTGTTTGGTCCCATTGATACTCAGTATTTAGGAGTATTGAGTGAAATCTAGTATAAAAACCTGTTCCAGTACGTATGTACGTCCCACCTCTAATTCTATATTTATCTTCTTACAAACAGCACCATTATTATTTGTGAACAATATTTTCAAATATACAAATATTTGTGTATAACTAGCTATTTGTTGCAATCGTCAAAATTGATATTACTCAGTGTCATTGGCGGAGGCATCATTTCTTGGTGTATGAGAATAGGCACGTCTCTTATCACGTTTCATAAATAATTAGTTTAGTGGAAAGAGGATAGCAACTAAATTGTGTTAAAAATAAGAAATATTGTAGTATTATTGGTAATTATACATGAGTCAATAGATTTTATCATTTAATACCTGCATATTGTAAAAAAATATCACTGGATATCACATTGAAAAATGATTTAACTTGAGAGTACTTTGCTAAAATGTGATGCAAAAGCACTTAAGAAAGATGAAGCGCTCTTGTAACAAATCGCCTTTAGTTGAATAACTGAATAAAATCTTTCACGGGCAAAGTCTCGCCTGAAGCTACGATTTGTAGAGAATTTTACCAAATTAGCAGACGATCTCTATAATAGCTTAAACTTTGGTGTTATCTATTATTCTTGCTAATACATTTTTTCTTCTTTTTTATTTCATACAATTTTAATTTTTTTTTTCAAATTAATTTTCAATATTTTGGCGTAAATATACATTTAACTAATTTTTTTTAGATTTTCATTCTTGGTATTGTCAATCTTAGTACATATGCGTGAACATAAGCTCTAAAAAGATATTTAAATAAAGAACGATGCTCGATATAGATACTGCTATGGTATTGCCAAACAAAAACCTCTTTGTGAAATAACATCTATGAGATTTATGCAGTTAATTAGTTAATTATTACTGTAAACATGTTTGAATTTCGAATTTTAACAGTTTTGAAATTGTATAATCTAAATAGCCGAAAGTACTGAACGGGCAATATATCGCCGACGAAATATGGGTTAATTTCCTAAAGTATCCGCCGAATATTAAATGGAAATTCCCAGCTACCGTCTGGGTATTTTTAGTGCACCGCCGTTAATTAAATTACTGGTTTGAGTGCATGAATGTTCCTTTACTAAGGTGTGCGAAAAAGCATCCAATCGTTTTGGTACATATCAAATTTCCAATCTTCCTGTAATTTAATTGATTTACTTAATAGTTTATATGACAGGTATAGATTCTTATTAAGAATTATTTATATAAGCGACTATGTTCTACCCCAAAAAATCTCTGCCACTAATATAAACTAAGTAAAACAAGTGCTGGAAAGACGCTTATATGTAGGTTCAAAAAACATAAATTGAAGTAAAAGCGTAAAGAAATCGCTTTCGTTACGTCGCACTTCACGGCAACATTGACAAGAGGGAGGTAAGACCCTCTTGACACGCTAGCCTCCTGATTTTTAAGAGACGCTTGACCGAACGAACTTTTAAGTGGCGGTACTTTATACCTGATAGGTTCCAAAATAATGTACCATCAATTCGTGTTCGGTCGTACTTTGTTGATGTTACACTAGCAATTAAAGAATGATTAAAATAAAAAAAAAAACATCTACCTATTAAAACAAAAACAATACAAAAATACATTTTTCCGCTGTGCTATCGGGAGTGTTCAAAACTACAACTTCAATTAATTGCTGTTACTGAGGTTCACTACTGAAATTGTGAACTCCGAATCGATAGACTTAGTATCCTACAAGAAAAAACAGCTAGAACTTAGTCAGCAAGGAGAACTAAGTAGGCACGCACCGATGTTAGATATTTATGCTTAACACACAGCTATTTACTTACTTTTTAGTATCATTTTATGTCAATAACGGGATCTTTCTTTTTCTAAATAAATAATTCTAAAAACATGCAAAGTATATTGGACTGAATATGATCTAATATAATGGTATCTGAGGCGCGCAGGACAGCATCCGAAGCAGCAATGCATGAAAAAATGTAAATTGGTATTATAAGAAACAAAACTACCAATGAAACTTTTTTTATATCAAAGAAACTTAATAAGTAGAATTTAAGGCCATAAGTAGGAATAAGAAGACCGAAAACTAGTCATTCTATTATATAATTGCTATATTTGTATACTTAATAATGCGTAATTTATATTACATTAATTACAGTAGTAGTGGATTTTAATATTTTTGTAGTTCTTTCTGTAGTTAGTTTAATCTGTAGGCAAGTTTTATTGTATTTTAATTAGTTCGTACCTGATTAGTTATTAAAAATTAGTGTTAAATATTGCAAGTTGTAACTTATATTTTTTTTTAATAAAGAACTAATGGCTCTGGCCAAAACACGCCAGGGAGCAACGGTGAACGCCATAAAAATATATAACGGTGCCTAAGGAAGCGAATTTCTAACCGGGAAATTCGGACCTCATAATGCAAATGGATACTGTGAGTCTATTCGAGGTTCATTAGATTCTTATGATAATATAGAAGTTAATTATGTTACAAAGGAAGCCTGAAACGTGGGCTTCCATTTCGCTATGACCGCATTACCTTAGTTAAGCCTCCATGTTACTCTTTCAAAAAATAGTTGAGCTTTAGCTTTGAAGTCAAGATTTTAGGACTTGTGAACTATTCATAATATATTATGTATAAAAGGGTACTTTTACATCACTTGTACTAATTTTAAACTACGTACTAAAGTTTATATAACTGTTACGGATACACTTATATATATGTAATAGGATAAATAAAATTACTGATAGTTTGTAATTACTGACATGACATTTAGGTTCCTTCGCTTTATTTATTATTTCATTTCCTGAAATTTTATAGAAAAATAAAATAGAATAGTTTTTTTTTCTACCATAGTAAGAACTTTGTTTCAAATTCAATAAAATATAGAACAACACGTGAGGTAAAGCAATCTTTCAGCGATGCCACAGCCACACCGTATCAAAACAAGTCTGAAAGTGGAGTACTCACTCCATTTGAAAAATTTGAAAAGGCTTTGTGGGGCCGCACTGGTGCGACGTTACATCTGTATCAATCTCGCTGATGGGACTCCAGCTTAATATTTTCCTCACTTTTGTCTCTTAGCTGCCTCTCCATTACAACCTTTGTTACATAACATTTTACATATATGCATAAAATAAAGATATTTTATATTGTTATTGATATAATGTTATGTTAAGCATATGACTTATACTGTCTCGATCAAAAACATTGTTTGGATAAGATATCATGTATTCGTAAAGATGTATATGTTACTAGATTTCTTTAAATAAATAAATAAATATTTAAAAAAATAGTATGAAATATATAAAACAACGGAAATGAAGGAAATACGAAAAAAGGGCCATAAAAATACTTTTGTTTGTTATTGTTATTTTGTATACTTTATATTCGTTAAATACTAATAAGAAAAGGATGCGATTGGATCACAATACACTAAGTTCGTAGTTAATTGAAGACATGATAGTTTGATTGAATTTATAAAGTTTTCTGGAAAAAAAAATTAATTTCGGCACAATCTGATTTAAAATTCTTTTCACACAAACTATCGTGCCCAAGACTTGACCTAAATAGTTTTCCGTTCATTTGTCAAGAGATCATTATTTTGTAAATATAATGATCTACGAAATATGCGGGAGTTTTCCCCTTTTTAGACAGGAAAATTATAAATGCTTCGTTATAACCCGATACAAAACTTATAAATACATACATTTAAGATACCGCAGTCTTTACTGCGGTATCTTAAATGTTACATAGAATACAAATTAACTAAAACCATAACGGTGTTAGCTACCTAAGGGGCACAAGCTAACCACAAAGAGGCTATGCACATGACGATGATGCGTAGGTAGGACATTCATGAAATGGATCGCCGATGTGGTCAAGGTTCCGGGAGTCGACTCTCGGAGGTGAGGACAGTAAAGCGCCGATCTTCCTGGCGGATTAAAGGGGCGCTACAACAAACAGTATATGTTTTGTTGCCAAACACGACCAATACGAAAACTAAATGTTGCTTCGTCTCGCCTGACAATCGAACCCAGGACCTTTCAGTACGGTACGCTGACAGCTGGGTTACGAAGTTGGCGTAATAAAAAGTAAAATTTATTTATTCACGTTACTCATAGCCATTAGTTAAAAATAAGCGTTACGTCGTTTCCAATTTCTACATTTCTCATGATATATAAGCTTTATAACCTCTTTAAAATTTCCAACCGTTATCAATCGGACGTTTAATAAAATAGTAGTTAGTATCGCATTCTTGTTCATACTAAAGTGGCTTGTATTTAAACGATGCATCGACTTTACGCATTGATAAACTTGATTAGGATTTATAAACCTTATTGTAATGGGACAAAATTGAAAATTACCTGAAATATATAAATAGTAAACGCACGCGACTGTACATTGATGTGCGCTCCCCGCTGCGTCATCGGCGCACGCACAGCGGGGTGTAGACTTACATACTGCAATTGGTCACGATTACAATTTCACAGTACAAGTGAATACAAAATCGAAACAATTTACATTTTTTTTTACTTTGTATTTCGTCTTGTGCTAGGCTTTCTGTAAATGTTAAGTGAGATTCGTTTTAGTTGATATAGATATTTTTTTTATAAGCCTTTATTGCCGAAACTAACACACACACATATACATCATATATATGTACACACATACATATAAATACACACATATATACATACATTTTAAGTTATTCTTTTTTAACTTTTTTTTTAATTTAATTTGATTTTCTAAGGTTAGTTATCTATGAAGCCGACACCATAACGTCCTTTATTTCACCTTTGTAATAAAAAATGTATTCATTTCAATCTTCAATGCTTTCGCCTAATCTTCTTACATCATTATTATGTCCCAATTAATTTTAGAAAGTGCTAGCTCTAATTCGGTGAGTCTCTTGTGTTCTGATTGTTAAGCAGTTTAAAGTGGAGATATACAATTTACGATTTTCTTTTGGTTTTGATGTTTTTGAACTTTTCTTAATTTTTCCTACTAGAGCTGGAAGGGGTTGGTCAGTAACACCCACGGGGACCAGCCGGCTTGGGGGAGTTGTGGTTGTTTTGTTTATCTCGTTGAATGTTTTCCATTGCTTTGTTTTGGGCTTCTGATTTTCGATGGGTGTTGATTGCTATACTTTATTTATATCTGGAGTTGAATTAGATCTATTTCTACACATTCTATCAAAGGCATTTATTTTATTTATTTTTGGCTGAGCGTTTATTTTGTCATTCAGTGTAATTGGTGAGACGGATTCTTCTCTCTTCCTTTTATCACTTAACAAACCCTCCTTATCCCTTACAATCAGTTTATCGTATTTTATTTATGCAATACGTCCCTTTCTTCGTTCTTCTTTTAGCTGTGTTATGAGTCCGCGCCTTTTTTCTAAAATTTCTTTGCTGAAATCTTCTTTAACGTAGACATTCTTGGGTAAATTTTTCTTCTTCCTTAAGATTTCATCTCTCTTCCATGCGTTTACCATATTAACTAAAATCGGGTGTGTTACTCCTTTTAACTTTCCATTTCTAAATGCTTTGTTAATATCTTCGTTCTGAATTTCGATACCAGAATTAATTAAAGTTTTTGATACCATTTCTATTATGCTGTTATTTTCTCATTTTTTTCAAATCCATAGAAAATCAAATTATTTTCTTTTTTTCTTAGTTCCAAAAGTTTCACTTTCTCATTTAATTGTTTGACTTCATTTTTTAAATATTTATTTTCTTCTATTATTGTTTCTAGATATAGATATCACATGTCAATAAAAGAAAGATTTAGATGACTAAAATATTGAAAGACGACTATACTCCGATATAGAATGAATTAGTAAGTGTTAGGCAAAATAAATTTTTCTATTTTCTGGAAGAATTGAATGAATAAACGTGTCTAGACTAGAGTAAATGAGAAATTGTGCGACTGGATTACCAGCTTCTTAGAGGGTCGTAGCATCAAGGTCGTTGTCGACGGTGCATGCTCGGACCCCAAACCTATTAATGCCGGTGTACCGCAGGGCTGTGTACTGTCTCCCACCCTGTTTCTTCTGCATATCAATGACATGTTGCAAATAAGCAACATCCATTGCTA
>DWLR01000970.1:0-20815 GCA_018246295.1 Papilio alexanor hazarajatica | reverse complement strand
CTTTAGAAAACATTTTAGATGCAAACGCACGTTTTACTCAAACATTTTTACAAGTGAGTAATACAAAATACTCGTAACTCCATAACCCACAAAAGTAGGCATAGATTACGCATTTCCATTTGGTCAGGTCCTAGCACAGCTTTCTCGCTTCTTCTACATATACTCGTATATTTGTCGGTTATGGGTACGCCTTTCTTTATTATGTCACGAATCTGATCGATATAAGTTGTTTCTGGCACGTCTTCTAACAACATTATAACTCACTTTTACAACATAGATTTGTCTTGGTATTCTCTCTCTCTCTCTCTTTCTCTCTCTCTTTATTCATCCTTTCAACATTTTTATAATCTACAAAAAAGTTTTTACTATGAGAATTTGCGAACGAGAACCAGATGATAAATTAGCACTGTTCCAATCGATCAATCGCAATAACAATACAATACAACAACAACACAATAACCAACTATCGTCCTATTACCTTACTTTCCATAATAAAATAAAATCCATAGATAAAATAGTGGAAAAATACGTCTGCGAGCAAATACAAGAGTTTTATCGTAAACATGAAGTTATCTATCGGAATCAGTTTGGTTGGAACAAATGACCTACTGATAAAATTTACTGACGAGGTTAATGAGCATCTTAACAATAAACTTATTGTACTGGCTTTATTTGTGGACTTTTCGCGTGCTTTCGATACGTTAGACCACAAGCAAATAATCAGTAAGTTGGAAGTCTGTAGTGTTCGCGGCCTATTACTTAGATGGTGTACGAATTATTTACAAAATCGGAAATTTGCTTAAGGATAGACCAGTCGTTTAGCAAACATGTAGATGTAACGGAAGGCACAGCTCAAGGGTCAATCTTGCGTCCCTTATTTTTTACAACTTATGTGAATGATATGAACAAATGTATTAAATTTTCCACCTGTTATCAATTTGCAGATGACACATGCCTGATGGTAGCAAATAGGGACTCGTATACAGCTTATCGAAAACTACAATCCGATCTAAATTTATTATTGCGATGGTGTCACGACGCTCGCCTAGTGATAAATAGTAATAAAACTAAACTATTGGTTATTAAGTCTCCATATATAAAGCAAGGCATTTCTTGCAGTCTCGTGGTACACAACCACGATGTCTGCATACTTCTAATCGACACAAATGCAGATGCGCTAATATAGAAACAGTAGACTCACAACGGTATCTTGGTTTAATTATTGATAGCAAATTTAACTGGAGCAACCATATTGCTTTTGTTTGTAATAAACTAAGGCATTTTTTGACAAATATCACTACCTTAAAAAACCGCATACCCTTCAAAATAAAACTAATGTTATAAAATGCATTGGCTGAATCGTACGTATAATATGGATTAGCTAGCTACGGCCGTACATATAAATTATATCTTGATCAAATATACAGGTTACAATTTAAAATACTTGAAAAAATAATATCACCAAATATCAGGGAACAATTTAATAACGAAGAAAAAAAATTTTTCAAACATTGTAAAACTTTACCAATTTATACAGTTAAAATATTAATATTAATATTAATATTTTAACTGTGTATAATATTAATGTGTGTAATATTAATATTAATATTTTTTTAAGAATATTTCGTTAATGAAACATTTTTAAAAAAATAGGACACCTGTATACACGCGGGCGATTGCTCAAAATCGGTTTTGTACAGTAAGTGCAAAAAATGTATACGGCAAGTGTACGGTAAAGTATCTAGTTCCTAGATTAATAAACGAACTACCCACATATTTGTGTGAGGATATTACGCGCAAAAATATTAGGCGCAGGTTGAAGTTCTATTACCTACATAATTTATAACTTTGGTTTCGTTGGTTTGTCAATCTAGGAATAGGATAAATACGACGTATCGATGTAATTACAATAGCATTAAGAACAAACCTTAGTAGTTTATCGATGCTATGTTACTTGTTTAAACTGTACCCAAATTGTAAACGTTAAATAAATAAAAAAAAAACAAAGCAGTGATGCATAATTCTAAATCTGGAAGAAAACGTTAACTTGTCAAAGTATATTTTTATTTAGGCTGTATAAATTTATTCATTGCAGTTAAAAACGAGTAAAAATCCCGAGGAAAGCTTCATTGCGTCTCCATTTTGTGTACTGATACCTCTAGCAGAAATTGCGTTATACACGATCGGAAAGTCCTTTAAGCAAATTACAAGTGTGCTGAATGTCACCAATAAGGATGAGGTATTTAAATTTTACAAGTAGAAGTAGTTTGAATATAATCATTAGTATTAGAGTTCCTAATGAGCAATATCAACTAATAAATCATACCTAACAATTTACTTTTGTCATTTCTTCGTAGTAAATACTTACCGACAATATTAATATTCCTAGTGATACTAATGGAAATACATTTTTTTTTGTTTTTACAGATTCGTGAAGGAATGAGAAGGCTTTTAGATAATTTCAAATTGCCAAAAAATGTAACACTGACACTGGCACAGAAAATTTATGCCAATAAACAATTTGAATTGAGTGATAACTTTAAACGCGATACAGAAATGTACTTTGATGCTAAAGCAGATAATTTAGACTTTAGTCAGCGAGCGGCAGCGGCGAAAGCTATTAATGATTGGGTATGTATACCTACGTCTTAAATCACCATCACTAGTGATACAGTTATTATGATTAAGATTTTCAATTTTATACCATTGATATACCGTACACCTTCTTGTCACATACCGATCCAAACATTTACGCACACATGAACTTTACCAAAGCAAATAAATTTATAAATACAAATATTTATAAGACCTACTTTACAAGGGCGTAGTCAACCACTCACTTTTGAAGTACAAAATGTATTTATTCTTTTGTCATTCAAAGTTACATGCACAAAAATATTATTATATATTAATAAATTTTAGGTAAACGCCCAGACAAATGGCCTCATACCGAATCTTGTCGATGAAAATTTGTTAAGCGAATTGACACGACTGGTTTTAGTTAACGCTATTTATTTCAAGGTAAGTTTTTTATAGAATAAGGGAGGCAAACGAGCAGCTAGTCGCCTAACATTAAGTGAACCGACGCCCATGGACATCCGCAACACCAGAGGAATTGCAGATGCGTTGCCGGCCTTTAAGGAGGAAGTACACTCTCTTCTTGAAGGCCCCTAATTCGTATCGGTTTGGAAATACCGCTGGGGACAGATCATTTCACAACGCAGCCGCGTGCACAGCCGTGCGAGGTAGGAAGTTTCGCAAAAACCGCACGGTTGTGGAACACCAACCATCAAGGTGGTGCGGATGGTAGCTGCAGCTCTATCGTGCTTTTGGAGGCCAGCTTGGCCTTGTCTTCCAACTGACCGCGAAACTGAACGTCACTCGATATGTCTACACCGAGGATACTGATACTGGCTGAGGCAACCAGAGGAGTGCAGTACCATGAGAAATATTAGCGCTAGCCGTGTACAATGTACACGGCTAGCGCTCGGCTATCACCAGTGCTATCGTCTGCATAGCAATGGATGTTGCTTACTTACAACATGTCATTGATATGCAGAAGACACAGGGTGGGAGGCAGTACATAGCCTTGTGGCACACCAGCATAGTATAATATATAAGTTATAGTATTACATAATGTAAACACATCTCTGCTGATAATTTTAGGATAAATTATTTTTCAGGGCAATTGGTTGAGGCCTTTTGACCCGAAAAATACGCAAAAGAAAGATTTTTATACAACAAAAGACAGAAATGGTACAGTTGACATGATGTACCAAGAAGGCAACTTCAGATATATGGAGGATCCCACACTTCAAGTAAAGGTACATTTTTATTTATTTAAACTTAAATTTTTTATTACATTTATTTTTAATCGACTTCACAAAAAAGATCATTCAATCAATCAATTTTTTTTTCTCTTTTTTGTATGTGTTTTATACTGCAGGTATTTCGCCATTTATGAACTATTTCTTGTAACTGATATTGAAGCAAACTATAACTACAAATTTACTGTACAAATTTGAAGTCGGTTCCGTTTTTGATAAAACCGTTAAAAGATTATCAATTATGTTTTTAGTATATAATATAATATTATGATATAATATTATAGTCTAAGTCCTAAATGGCTTATTAATAAGAATACATTAAAATGTTTTTATTTACAGGCCTTGGAACTGTTATACAAAGATAGAAACTACAGTCTTTTATGTGTTTTACCAACATCAACGGACACTTATTCATTAGAGGGTTTGGCACAACAGCTACAAGATCCGAAATCTTTTAAATCTATAATTGATGGATTGCAAAGCCAGGAAGTAAGGGTGTATTTACCGTCAATACAAACATCAACAACAACTGATCTAACGAAAATATTTAAAGGGGTAAGTATTATGTATTTCAAACTATTCGTATAATAATACATAACAGTCATAAGTTACCTTCTGTCGAACTCAACTGAGATTCAGTTTATGCAAGTCGAGTAGTGAGGCTATTGAAATTAAGAAAAATATGCTAATTTCTGAAAAAGAAGATGGCTGGGGCCACTACCAGCGTGGGACCATCTGATTTATAAAATAAATCAAACCAAACACACAACTGCAAGATTTTAAGTAAAATAATAATTAAAATAAGGGTACTTTGCCAGCAACTTTGACATTGGTACGTCACGTTTTGTTTAATTTTACATCTCTTGTATTCGCACAAATATAAGAAGTCATTATATGAACCTTTTAGGTCTTAGTTTTAGAAGAAATATGGATTAACATCGTCGTTCAGTTGTCGTCTGTCTATGTAACTCGAAAGCTAACAAATTAGCAAGAGATGCTTTATATTTCCAATTTTTTTATCGTATTGTTTTCGATTTCTTAACCACCAAATTAACATTACATTTTATTTAATCACAAATAAAAAAAAATTATAGGTTAATATCACCGGCGTATTGGACCCCAATAATAACGATATCGTTGGAATATTAAAAGTTTATCAACAACTCTACGTATCTGCAGCCATCCAAAAAGCTGTGGTAATTATCAATGAACTGGGTTCAGAGGCAGCCGCAGCAAATGGTACGTATCTTCTCTAAATCGTAAAGCATTTAGAGTTGTTATAGTAGAGTTTTAAAAACGCTCGGGTACCTTCTGAAGAAGAAAAAATTTTGTTTGGTATTCCTATTCGTCAAGCATATCATCTATTTTGTGTTATTTTCCTTCACAGTTATAAAAGTTGGCGTTACTTCAGTGATGATTACTCAACCAAAAGTTTTTGAAGCGAATCGCCCTTACTATTATTTTATATTAAAAGAGAAGAGGACTATTCTTTTCTGTGGTGGCTATACTGGGGCATAATTATTTTATTCCCCATAACACATCTAATTTTATCAAACGAAATGTTGCTTACAAATAAATGTATTTCTTTACTATTACGCCTTGTATGACAAAGATTCGTTATATTATTTTTTTAAATCAACCGTCATTCACATCTTTATCAACTTAATAACTTTCTACGAAATATCAAAAGTCTTGATTGCATACCATTGTTTGGATATAATTATCTTTTAATTATAAATAATTTAATAACAATTTACTTTTTTTATTTACAGCAGTAGTAATCAGTACTAAAGCGTTACCTCTCCCGAAACCAGAAACAAAAATTTTTGAAGCGAATCGTCCCTACTTTTACTTTGTAAAATATGAGAAGAATATTTTGTTCTGCGGCAGGTTTACTGGCACATGATAATTAAGTAATTATTCTTTTTGCATTTAAACATTGTCATATATATTTTGTTAAAAACGCGTAAATACTTAATGCCTAAATTGAGTAAAATCACACACATATATTAATCATATGTATTTCAATCAAGAAGTAATTTTAAATATCAACGCAATAAAGAATTAAAAAATAACTCGATATTTACTGCATTTAAAACGAAATCAAAGTATATTTTAATGATTTTATACAAATAATACAATTACTATTTTTTTATTACACGTCGTCGCAAGAGGTGGCACTCCTTTTAAGTATCACCTTTTACTTTCAAAAATGAAGTTTCAAAATTCTAGTTTAAAATAATTATGGTAATTTGTATGTTATTTTTGCATACAAAAGAAACAAATGTAAACAAAACCCAAACAAAATCAGTAGGAGAAAGAATTTTAAGAATTGAAGATTTTGACTTTTATATCTGTATCTAAATTTATCACTAAATAGGAATAGAAGAACTTAACTATAGAGAAACTTATTAAAACAGACAAATATTACTATCCTTGAGTTCTTTTAATAAAATAAGATATCAAACTTTGGTGATATCATACAAAACTTCGTCAGTTTATAATCAGTCTAGGCCAGGGGTCGGCAATTCAGCGGTCACCATGTAGGCACTGCACAAGCACCATTTCTATCTCTAGATATTTTTATAGATATTTTTCTTATGAATAAATATATTATTTTTTTTACAAAAACTTTATTTATGTAAGTACTATTTATTGTTGGCAAGAAAAATTTTTTTAGCTCTTTAAAAACTTTGAAATTTTGTAAATTGTAATTTTTGACTCTTCCTAGTCAAAAGGTTGCCGATCCTTGGTCTAGGCATATTATAAGGTGTTAGTAAATTATGAATTGCAATCGGCAGTACGTTTCCTTTTGAAACATTTACTTAAGATCGGTTATATTTAAAAATTGACTGACCGGTTGGCGCAGTGGTAAGATACTTGCCTTTCACGCCGCAAGTCGTGGGTTCGATTCGCACACAGGACAAACATTTGTGTGCATGAACATGTCTGTTTGTCTTGTGTCTGGATGTAAAGACCACCGGAGGACGGGCCGCAGTATCCTTTTCATCGTACGATGGCACATACTGCGATCGCCAACCTGCCAAGCGTCTCGATTATGTTACTTTCCCTCCCAATTATGCGATCGATGGGGGAGGCCTATATCCAGTAGTAGGCCAGTATAGGCTGAGGTGATAATAAAAAAATGAAAAACGTTAAAAGATTATAATACAGTCCATTATAGGTATCTAACAAAGGGAGTACGAGCGTTGAAAAGACCGGAACAGCTAAGGCTGGTTCATTTGCAAGTAACGGTCATTTTCCCCATTTCATATAAAATTTCTCTCTTGTCTATTAGTTACCGACTACGATATGATGGGTTATAAAATGAATACCCATATCACAATTCGAGGATTCAACTCAATTCAAATCTACAAGGTTTTAGATTTATTCATTAGAATAAAATTATAAGACTCCTCCTAGTTCTGAAACATTCGCTGCTTCTAGTTTCCATTTATCACTCTATTAAATTGCTTTTTTTCCTACTACATAGCTGCAAGAAAATTCGTTACCTTTCTATTAATTTTATTCTTCAAAACTTTTCTATGTTATAAAAAACTGTTACTTTTTTCATGTTGATATATTATAAAATAAAAATTTTAACGCTAGCGCTAACTCGATGAGCATGAATACGTAGATGTATAAATGTAAAAAAAGCGAAATGAAGGTGTGCCAAATGGCTCACCTTCTCAAAAGTTTCTTTTCGAAATCTCTGCCTGTACCCCTAGGTGAAAGGCGTGAGTTCCCATTATATTTTTTTTTTTGTGAAACACGTGTCTTAACTTATGCGACTGTTAAAGCAGCGCACGCCAATAACCGAGTCTTCACATTTGTCGTATATCATATCTTTATTTTGTTAGCTATATTAAAAAACAGTTTAATCATAATATATCAAGCAGTTATTCCATAAAAGAGTGTGATTATCTTATCTTCGTCTTCATAAATATTTAGATCTGTAATATTGTAACATAACAAGCACGATCTAAGAATTACAATATAAAATAAACTAGCAATGTTTTTGTTTTTATTTGCAGCTATAGTAATTAATACTGTGAAACTCATATTCGAAGCGGATTCATCATTTTTTAATTTTATGAACAACGTTAACTATCATAAAAAAATAAATTAAGGACTACGGCTCCCTAGATAAAATAATTTCCAGTGTCAATTTACTTAAAAAAATAGGTATCTTTAAACAATTACCGTTAAACTGGCAACAAATACGTTCTACTACTTAAATCTAATGTTAAACACTTAATCCGAAAATCTTTGAGCGTCAACATGTCATGAAGAGAGGGCCTAACTCTGAATGACGAAACGAAGAGCGCACACAGCCAGACACACACATACACACACACACACACACACACACACACACACACACACACACACACACACACACAGACAACCACACAAGGAGAGAGAGAGAGAGAATGGAGAGAATTTGTACGAGTGGCATCTTTTTATTTCGACGTAATTTATTTACACACGAAACGAACAAAGGACGAAAAACAATTTTTATTATTTAAATATCTACAAGAACATCGAACTGTCTTTCTCGGGTATACTTGTTTATTTCCAAAGATTCTAGGCTTACATTGACAAGTGCCCTCACAAAGTTTTGACGTTTTCTAAGAAATGCGTAATTGACAGTTGCTTGATTTTCCAATACTTTGAAATTTTTATGGCGAAACTTCTGACACGAGTTGAAAACTTCATTTAGTTATTACTCCTCGAAGACAGTCAGCTAGTTCTTATTTATATGACCGACATACATACACTATGGCATAGGAATTGCGACAAAACATCACAAATCATATTTTTTTGGCATACGTTTCAAAAATATGTCTTAATGCGTAGTCAATCTCCCAAAAGGATTTCTCTTTAGTACTTCTGTTTCGAACAATAAATATGAATATATAGTGGCGGACTTACTATTGAGACGGGTGCTCCCGCGGGCAAGGCTTGTGATATTCTCAAGGAACTTTCCTCATAAATTCTCGTCGTATATGATGCTTGTTTTGCATTATACAAGACTTAGTTGGCTTTGTTCCACGTGTTTGACAGGTAAGTCAAAATATATGACCCTTAGAATTAACCATTTTAAGTTTTTACATTATTTACTCATACAGTTTGATTAATACCTTAAAGTGCAGTGCGGTTTACACATGTTTTATTGACTTATCTCCTTAGTAACCTATGTATATAATGAAACTGTGTACATCACATCATAATTGAGTAAGACCCATTATCTCCAAATATATTAACATAGCTGTAGTTGAATCCATCATTAGCTAGCTTGATTTTAAACATATAAGACTGTATAAGTCGTATATTTGATCTATCGCAGATTTGCAGATGAATTAGTGCTGCTGCTAGAGACAACCTTTCAGCTATAATTGATGATCGAAGCGCTATATTCTGCTATCATCACAATGGGCTTGAAAATAAACCTCACTAAGGATATGGCAATGACAAATGCGAAGAAAATCCTACATTAGTAAATAAGCTACTTAAAGTTGCTTCGAAATCATCTTGCATCTTATTCATATTGTATCAGCTTATGTCTGCATTGATTATGTAAGTACCATGTTGAATGGTATAGATTATAAATTCGCATGTATTTGGTCATTCCGAGAGCTAAGGTCCAAATAAGATATTGTTTTCCGTAACGACTTCATAGAACATTAAATCTGAAGTTAAAGCATCCCGGGCACGATATGCTTTCAATCGATAAAACATTGGGCCATAACGTTGAAATTTACTGCGATATCTCACAAGATAAGAGATTTCGTTGCTTCGCTACTGACTACAAAAGTTTACAATGTAAAATACGACAAAATGGAAAAGATTTTTTTTAAATAACAAAAAACATAACCTAACTTATATGTCACTTCTTTTAATTTTTCACCATTCATTATCTCCCTGCCCTTTCCCTCCTACGTAACACACCTAAGGGTAGTACTACCCTTCCGTATCTTTTGAACTCTACTGTAGTTCATACTATGACTGGTTTTGCCTATAGTTTTTACGGTCGGCCGTTTACATGACGTCAACTCTCCACGGAAATTGACTAAGGTACTCAATACAATATAAACTAAAATATTTCATTAATCTCAAAATAGCTCAAAACGTCGTGTTTTTCACCATTATCAATATTATATCCCCACCTTATGGAAGGGGGAGGCGAATATAGTCGAACCAAACTTTAAGGATAAATACTGGTCGCAGGACGCATCCTGCGGTCTTCCATTTTGAATTTTCCCCGGGACGCAGTATTTATTCCTAAGCAGTCAGCAGTTTTTATTACTAATCGCATGATACAACTGCCTTTTAAATATGGCGTTGTTCAAAAAAATATTGGCCAACGTAAAAAAAGAGATATATGCTAGAACAATTTGGAAAGCAATTTATTACCTTTTTTTTCACTGGCCATGTACGCAACCCGGTAAAAGTAGTGAATATCGAGTGACAATAATTTTATTTCAAAGAACAAAAAGTGTAATTTTAAATGAGGTAGAAGCTTTAAAATATATACTACTATTTCCGAGTACGACGCCAGCTTATCTCATCTCATACATTTTTAAGCAGATAAATGGTAGGGGCCATATAAAGGTAGGGGCCAGTATTAAAGTTTCTTAAGACAGTGTTACATTTCGTAGAAACGAGTACAACGTTTTAATGTTAATTTAATGTCCCAAGAATCTTTATAATTTTATTTATTTTTAAATACTAATTTACATCTCGATGTACATTAATATTTCAAAATAAAGCATTGTCTGTCTCGACATTAAAAATGCATTTTATTATTACCCCTAAATGACTGAAATTAGTAATAAAAGTGTTGTTACATTAATGCTTAGTACCTCCTATATATATAGATGAAAATACTCTTTAAGGATTTATGTCATAAGTACCTTAAAGACATATGTACCATCACCATATGTATGTTATAATATTACGAAAATGAAAAGTGTTTATACCTAATCCAACATTTTATCGACAAAAACCTATGGCAGACTCCACTCAAATAAGGCCATTCATTACTTTTTACTTAATTGTGTAAAACATTGCTACAAAAATTAAGTATTGTAATTATATAAACAATTCAACATTTGCTATATTAAGTTAGGGCCTCTCCTATAAATATCTGATTGCAGTTAAATAAAGTGAAGGTACGTGCTTAAAATGTTTAACTTGAAACGAGTTTAACTCTTACGTATGTACGTACATTTTAACGGCCGAACTATTCTAACAGCTTATCTTTATTAAGTTTTAATTGTAGTTTTTGAATTAGCTACGATTTTACGTTTGATTAAACTTTGATTAAAAAATGTGCTAGTTATGATTCCATCTCAGCCTATGATGATCGTCCACTGCTGAAATGACTACCACTGGGGTAATGTGCTATAATCGCCTCGCTTGGCAGGCGGGTTGGCGATCGCAGTATGTTCCACCGTACTAAGAAAAGGACACAAGACAAACAGACATGTTCATGCACACAAATATTTATCATGTGTGAGAATCGAACCCTCGACCTCCGGCGTGAATGGCAAGTATCTTACCACTGCGCCAACCGGTCAGTCAGTTTCGGTTTGTTGATCGTATATATATCCATATACATATATATGTATGTATGTATGTCGTATCCGGTCAGTTTATGTTAATCGATTTTAACTGGTTTTAACAATGAAGGAAGATAAATTTTAATTATGTGAAAGAAAATTCTATGATTCTAAAACAATATTAAAGAATTGCTTTTCATAAGTCTAATTTCACTCGTTTCATTAAGAGGTTAATATTTTTCACGGGCATGTATGTATGTACTTTATTTCTATTATGAAATCGTGTATCCTAAACGACTTGAATGGTTTTAAAGAATGAGGTGTCATTCAATTCGTATTTTCCCCGGAATGCTAACATTGAGTGGTAACAATCAATCGGCTTTTTTTAATAACTTTTAGTTAAATTAACTAGAGCTGTTTAATAGAAGATGGATAACTAGCATGAGGTTCACCACATTACAATCCCAAGAGTTTCCGATGCCAGCTTTTTTGTATGGAATAGGAGGTAACTAGATTAGGAGCAGGAATTCAAAGTATAGGAAGGAAATAGGCTTGCGGCGTGTCAGTCATCAAACGAATATATGAGGTTGTAGACTTCCTTTGTCAAACCGGCCGACTCGAGCGAAAGAAACTGCTGATGCAAGCTCTTTTTAACACGCGTTTTATTAGCTTCATCTGTATGTGTGGGGATTTCACCCACGACCTTGCGGGGACAAGTGCGAATTATGTCGGACTCACACCGACTAAAACCTCACAATGTTTCTCGAGCGCATTTCGGTTGGACTACAGGAACGCTTTTACACACATCCACGGTCCCGCCTAAATTCCTGGGTCCAGTCCTGAGCAGGGCAAGCCTCCCATGCGGTGTGGTGCGGTGATTGTGCGAATTCTACTGCGTTAAATTTTATTAACAGCTATGTAAATCTACTCCATTTAAATTCTCATGTCCCTCTCTTATGAACTGTATCTTAAGCAATGTTGTTTTATTTTAAACTTAATTTTCTTTGATAGCACACCATCACAAATGTATCCTTTTCCGTGAATGAGATGGAAGAGCTAGACATGAATCCAATTTGTAGCAACGCAAATTGTGGTCAGTTTGCGGCTTACAATTTATTCACACTCTCATCCTCCATGATGTTGGTCGAAACATCTATTTATAAATGCCTAGCGGGTTGGCGGCTAGCCAAGCTCGAATAATATCATCGGTGCACACGTATCTATTAAAAGACTCAAGCTACTTATATAAGTCTGACAGATATGTGGCCAAGCTGTGATATTTTGCTGCAGAGAAGCGTTGTTAATATGCCAAAGACATTATAATATAATTTTGTTCCACATTGGAAATAATAAATGTCATGTGTAGAAAATATACAGTTAGCGGGCACCAATGATTTCAAAGTGTTACTAGGTTTTATTACATTCTATGACTAATTCATCCCCCCAATAGGATCAAAATACCCGTAACTTGATACATAAGACCTCTTTAATATTAGTCGTTTTTAGTTATAAAATAATAGAAATTGTAATATAAAACCGCTTGTTTTTTTTTGCAAAATAGTTTACTATTTTTATTATGGCGACAATATTAGTCGTACTTAGCAGTGAATTTTAAAGTGTACCAACAGCTTTATCTGACTTATACAAAAAAGTTAAGAGTGCTATTAACAGTTTATTTTTGCTTATGAGTAAGTAATATTCGCTTTGAAAAGATTGTTTCGTAAAACAAAGGGCATTTTACTAGGATACAGAACATCCTTCTATTTTTGGGTAGCTCTTTGTTATCGTTGTAAGAACTTTCTGATCTTCGAATGTTTCAGTGATATGTGATGAGACGTAACATCTAAAACAACTTGATATAGTTACTCTACTAGGATGCTTCTGTCTCTAGTATTCAGGTAACGTATTATTAGAAAGGTAATGGAGTCGATTTAGTAAATGTTCCGTGATGAGTGGCCACTCGCATGTCGGAGTGCCGACCGTTACCGCAAGATTAATGACGTCATCTTGTAGCCTGACTCTCAACCACTCACTTAAACCAATTTTGTGCAATACAATCACGTAGTTTCAGTAAAGGATACTGATCCCTTTTCAAAACAAATGACAGCAGTTAGTGTTATTCTTTCTAAAATATGTTTGGACTTGCTGAAGTAGTATCAATAAAACTTCCACAATATGCTAATACTATCATGATTTCTGAAGGAAAGTACTTTTTGTTTTGTTTAAGTATATCAAACGAGAGTTGATTTATTTCTTTGGCTTATAGATTTACATTAGTGATATTTGGTGGATCAATTATAGCTCCATCTCCAAAAGAATTTATTTAGAAAAATTTTATTTTAATTTCAATATGGATATAGATTAATATCCTTCTACTTTCCTTCTCTTATAATTTTATTATAGTTGTATTATATACCGAACTCGGTAATATTTTACGGTTGATTTCAGGTCAATTCAACTTGGTAAAATAAGTTTTAGAGCAGAATGAGGATGTGTTAATAAATAAGTAGACAAGACAGGTCCGAAGATCACAATTAAAGTTTAAAATAAACTATAACATCAAAATATTCAGTGGAAGGCAATGTGACCAACAAACACTAACCCTAGAGTATAAAACACATCTCCATTCGATTTTATGAGCAATAGGTTAATAAACTATTTAACCTTTTTTACTTGAGAAATTGCTATGGGTTATATCATGGCAATTTTAACAATCATTCTTCTCTTTTAATCAAAAGTAATAATATTGAAAATAAATTGTGAGTCGCGCACAGCCCACGATTTATTCCGGTACAAATTGGATCCAAATCTCGCTTTTCCTGCCCTCTTCGAAAAAAAGCCAAAAAATGTTGGAGCACGTATAAAGGATGAAACATGACAAAACATCTTCAATAAGAATCATATTACGTATTCAATTTTAGTGATTACAATTCCACTGAGGTTTCCTTTATTGTACCAAAGCTTTTATAACTTCAAATGTTAATGTATATTCTGATAGGAAACATTTAAGAGCCTATGAAAAAAATTGAGCTGATTAAATAAATACGCAACCATAGATTCGACATTTGACTGTTAAAACGTTTTAAAATTTTACAATTTATATACCACGATAAGAGCCCTTTTTATCTCGTATTTTGGTAACATGTTTCTAAATGTATTTTAGATAAAATATGATATACTGTTAATAGGCTAATCATTATTTAAAGGATTAACATTTCCAATTAAAATAAGTGAACAGATTTTTCATCCTAAATGTAGCAAATGGCAAGGGCCATTCATTATTCCATTGAAAAGAAAGTTACTCTCGGGCTTCGTTCTATTTACACCGTTAAGATCGCTCTCCAGATTTTATTCATTTGCGTCAGCTAAAAGACAAGTTTAAGTGCTGTTTTGAGTGAAATTGTGTTTCTTTCTACCACTAAATAAATAAATAACCAGTAGTCAGTTTTATGAACAATGGAGAAAGGAGGACTTCTTACAACCATCCACTTAAGTATACTCATATGTGGATAATATGCTTTGATTCTCTTGACAGATGTTAACACCATTAGATGTTGATTAGTTTTTTATTTCATTTCAATAAAAAGAGATAAAAACTATAGTACTTATAATGCATGTTACATAAAATAGTAATCTTTTAAATTTTTTAACAAAAACAAAATTGACTTCAAATTTATATTGTTTTATTTATATATCATAACTTATATTTATAGCCACGGTACGTCTCGTTACAAATCCATTAAACCCAAACAGAGCTTGACTTAAGTGTACCAGAATGTCAATTTTCGGTATACCTTCGGAACCGACAGTTAAACAACATTCAAAATAAATAGGACTCACTTGCGAATGTACTCTATTCATATTTAACTTTAAATGAAATTAAAAAAAAAATTGAAATCAGTTCATAAATAACAAAGTTCTGAGATTTTCTGTATTACTTTTTTTTTCTTGTGTTTGTTACATAAGAAAAAAATACAACCGAGTCAATAACCTGCTCCTTGTTTTTGCAGTCGGTTAAAAATATAGTATTAGTATTAGCATGTCTAACACAAACTATTGTCATCATATTTTTTTTAATACGGTCAATATTGGATTGTCTATTAACATTTTCTACCGATATATTTATAGTACCTGTGTTTACATAACCTTAAAACATGACAAATGCAAAATTTCTGCACACACATACATACATATTAATTTTAATGTTCAAATACCTACACATTATCATTAAATGTGTAGAAATTCCTTGTCACCAGCCAATAGATTTTGCTGTACTTGAATACACCAAGAATATATTTTCATACGAGACCCGACAACGATATATGCCAGAACAAATCAGATTTATATCTTACTTTCGCCGCCATCTCGTTTTCATCAATACTGAAAATGTTGTGTGAACGATATGACAATAACGGTCTTGAATACAAATCGAGTTACAGTTTTTCAAATTAATGACCATATTTTTAACCGACTTCAAAAAAGAAAGTTCTCAATTCGGTTGTATGTTTTTATGTTAGTTACCGCAGATCTTCGTCATTTATGAACCGATTTCATTTTTTTTTTAATTTAGAAAGGGGACATTCGCAAGTGGCTGAGTAATTGGGAATGTTATTGGACCTTTTGTTCCGAAGATATACCAAAAGTTTACATATTGCTGGACGTAGGATGTTTGGATTTAATGGATTTGTAATGAGACATAGTGTGGCTAGAAATAACTTAAATAAAACAAAGTGTTTCCCGAGGCTTGGCACGAGTTTATTTCTTATTTTCCTAGCTATTTGTTATTTTGTAATTTCGATAATAGATAACATGTGTAGAAATGCTGTTGTTATTAGCATTACTATGACGAGCGATATTGAAACAGGTTGATTATACATATAATGAAGCTTTTTTCTGTTTGTTATCCTTTTCTTTTTCATCAACAATCGTATTTTAGATAGAAACAATGTCAATATAATAATTGTTAACATTTTATCCAATTACTTATCCAAAAAGGTAGGAATTATACACCTTTGAATTCGGTTTTGTAATTATTAAAAAACCTTAAAATATTATATCAAGCCCAGTAATCACTCATCCTGACGAAGGACCCTCCACGGGTCTGAAACTAGTCGGTACATACACCACGTGTAGTCCGCACGTGGTTCAGCCATGATTTAATTAGGGTATATCGACATTTTTTCAATATAATATTCGATTGCCTTATAGTTAATGAAAAAAAAAAAGTAAATCAACCGTGTAGTCCGTGCGGTGAGGGAGCTGGGTGTGTGTACTTTGAAAAATAATGTGAGCATGAAACTTTAAATAGTTTGATAGATATTTTTGATTTATCTAACTATCTTAAGTTTATTAGGGCGGGCTTTTGGCTTTACGTACAGCACCATACCATGTACAGTACAGGAACTCGTCCTTGGCGGTATTCCACTTACAGAAAAATTGTCTCGTTCCTTGTAACGAGCTAATTCTTACAATTAACCAATTAGGATGCTGTCCATGATTTGATGAAACAAAATAAAATATGTGGCGTATCTTCACTGTACCCCGCGACTATTGTTATCACCGCTCTTTGTTTTATACTCTCGATATTTTAGAACCTCTGCTATTCAGACGAAATCGTTGTATCAAAACACTCTATTGTTACAACATTGACCGACCTTTATTGTACAAATGCATTAAAAATGGTATCCTATTTGTTATTGTTTCTGCGCCATCGACTCAATGCATACGAAACGTTCAAACGATTGCCGCTTTAATGTGGAATACCGCCAAGGACTATATACATATACGCACCTACCACCATATATTGCCGCTACATTCCACTGATATGAAAATATTTTGCCCGATGTTATAATTTTGGGCCTAAAACCCATTATATCTACTTCCAAATTATATATATTTTTACATACTGTTGTATCTTGTGATGTTAGTGAATGCATATATTTTGAAATACATCATACGCGACAAAATTTTAGCACACTACATATTTTGCATTACAACTCCTAATAAAAATAAATTATTAGCTTTAATCTTCTACATATAAAGACAGTGAGTCAAGATAGTCACACACATATTGGAAAGAGACAGCTTTTGTTTACGTTTAGGCTCTGACAAAACTATAGCACAGTAAGGTAAAAAAAAAACTAGTAGTTATTATTTTTAATTTTTATTTCGGTAAGGGGTATGTCCTCCTCCATTTTTTACAACTTCAATCACTCTCTTCGGCAGCATTTCATATAGATTTTTAATATAATTTTAATCTAGTTCAACATTGTTATATTGTTTATCATTTAAGTACACAGCACGTGCTAGTTTGCACCAAAAATTTTCAATGATATTTAAATCGGGGGAGCGCGCTGGCAATATACTACATTGAAGTTTTAACGTGGCATAGTATGAATGGCAGCGTTATCTTGTTGAGAAATATAATTCTGACAACCAATTTGTATTGTATTTGTTGTATTTTATAATATTAAAATACATTCAATAGCATTAATGGAAAACATTTTAAAGCTAATCGTAAAAAACCTTTCACTAAGTTTGTCCGCTAATGTTTTTGTTTAACTTGACACTTCGGTATCGAATGCCTAATTACCTGTCAAAATACTAAAGGCAAAAGTCAACTAATTGGATCAGAGTACTTCTTATCCAATTTTAGTCAAAGACTGTCTTGCTAAGATAGTAATGCGAGGTTATAATAATGGATTTTATATATTTGTTTTGGGTTTTATATAATTGTAACTTAGCAGGTAACGTTTATCATTTCATTATCATCTCCCTGCCCTTTTCCCTCTTACGTAGGGTCAGCATAGTATGTACTACACTTTCATATGTTCTGAACTACTGTAGTCCATACTGTAATTGGTTTCGGCTATAGTTTTACGGCCAACCGTCTGGGTGATTGTATCTTATTAATCTTAAGAAACTAAACAACACTTACAATCAACACACACGTAATATATAAATACATTTAGAGAAGAGTTTTTTCTAAATACTTCTTATAAGAGTCCAGAGTAAAGGATCAAAAATCACTAAGCCAAAATAATTTTTTTTCGAACGGCACTTACTCCTTTTTCTAATGACCGACTTTTGTAATACTACTAATCTCTATTTTTGTTTTATAATACAAAAGGTTTTGACAATTTGCATAATGATGAGTAACTTTTTTTAACTTATAGGTTACTAACTACTTAAACGAACTAAGTTATACCTATAAGATTGGTAAACTGAAGAAAACACATTTTCTTAGGAACTGTCCTACCCACATTAAGTAGAAAATATTACATGCTCTAACATATGCCTATTAACGTACAAGCGGCAGCTTAAAGAAGTTTGCTGCGATAAAAACTTTTTACCTACAATTTCAGGTGAACTTATAAAATTTAACGATTCGGTCTTGGAATATCTGAACAAGCTTTAATTGAGCCAAAAAAGTTTTACTAGAGTTTTATTTATTTAATTGTTCGTTTTAGAAATTTTGAAACCTATGCATAACGCATTTCCAAATCAACTTTTTTTCCAAATAAAATTATAATGCCTCAGTAAATCTATTGATAAGCTGTGTTCCAGTCTCTAAATTTATGTAGAACTACATTCGTATCCCCGATAGTATGTAAGATACATGAAAAACAAAATCTGGTCCTATTCTAGTCTAGTTTTACTTCCATTACTTCAAGGACCATAATTAAAGTAATTTAAGGCTGTTATGTGGACATGAAATAATAAACACATGGTAAAGTGTTTTTTTTTTTTATAGAATGAGGGGAGCAAACGAGCAGTGGGTCGCTTAACATTAAGTGAACCAACACCCATGGACATCCGCAACACCAGAGGAACAGCAGATGTGTTGCCAGCCTTTAAAGAGGAAGTACACTCTCTTCTTAAAGGCCCCTAAGTCGTATCGGTTTCGAAATACAGCTGGGGACAGATCATTCCACAACGCGGTTGTGTGAGCCAGGAAGTTCCGCGAAAAACGCACGGTTGTAGAATGCCAACCATTAAGTTGGTGTGGATGGTAGCTGGAACTCTGTCGTGTTGTGCGGCCCAGCGGCAGGGATTGTTGCAAACAGTTTTTCGGAACACTCCCCATAGTATAGACGGTAGAAAATGCAAAGAGACGCGACGTCTCTCCGCAATGCCACAAGATCAAGCCGATCAGTAAAAGCTCGGTCGATGACCATTCAAGTTGCTCTTTGTTGTGTGCGGTCCAATGGAAGAAGCTGGTTGTCGGCGACGAAATATAAGGTCGACTATTCGCGTCTCCGCCATTCGAACACATGTTTTTTTTTTTTAGGGCGGCGTTTTTGCCGCCCTGCTGCTCCCCCTAGCGTAATGATGCCAGAGACGTTTTTGTTTCTTTATTTAAATTTCCATTACAATATTACTTAATGTAGTCAAATTTTACAATGTTTCTTAATGCTAAATTAAACCTAGTGCAATAGAGCCAATAATGGTATATATAAGTAAAGTAAAATAATAAATAAGTAATAAAATATATAATAATTAAAACTGTATAATAAAACTTAATTCTATTGCAATAGGGCCAATTTCCAATAATCAAAATCTTAAAGTTAATTACTATTTATACAATTTACTTATTTTCTTTTAGGACAGTATCCGGAGCTATAATTTATTCTTTCGTATTAATTGTTCTGCAACATTTTTGCAAAATTTTAGAAATATTTCTCTTTTTTCGTTACTTTTTATGTTGCCTACATTTTCTAAACTTACATTTTCATTTATTTCAGCTTCACAATCCATTCTATTTTTGCTAAATACCGGACATTCACATATGGCGTGCAGCACATGTTGCCTAAGGTAAGACACAACGTCTGTTCTATTACGTAATTGGAGACGTTGAGCGCGTAGTCTCACCGACGGACAAAAGAAGGGATTTTACCCGAAGAACTCGCCCCTTCCCGGCAAAGGAAGCCGATGGCCGGCCGGGTTGATTTTAGAAAGTTTAACTAGAAGATTTTATTGCAGTACCTAACGGTATCAGTCGTTGTGAATATTTTCGTACCGTGTGAACTAATGTTTATAAATTAATACGTGTAATTTACTGTGATAACGTGTGCCTAATATGTAAATGTGTATCGCCCTAGCTTATTATGTGTATATGTGAGTTAAGCCCAATTATGTGTGTGGTTTTTCTGTATGCCTAAATGTGTTTTATTTGTTGGATTGGATTGTTCATGTACTAGTTATTAATAAGAAACGCATATGCGCTTATGCGCACACGCTTTCATTGTACTAATGTGTCGCCTTAGTTATTTTATACGTGTATTGGAACTTGTATAGTAGAAGGTAGGTAGGGCTATGTAAAGATGAGAAATTTTGTCAAAATACACCAATCCGGTAATAATAATAAAGTAACGGCCCGAGCCGAGGCTCCTGAGGGAGCCCTCGAGCTTAGTTACTGCTCAG
>DWLR01000969.1:0-20818 GCA_018246295.1 Papilio alexanor hazarajatica | reverse complement strand
TCTACTCTTACTTTTGTAATGATCTATTCTACAAAATAAAAATATAAAAAGAGGATGGTTGTTTTTTGGGTCAAAAATCATACTGTGCGTCACTGTCTCGTGAGCGACTGTTGTACCGCCGCGTTCGTGTTCGTCGCCAGGACCCAAAGGAAGTACCGTATCATTTAAGAGCCCATTTTCTTCCATAAGCTTCCTTAATATTTGGACTGTCTTATAGCCGTCATGGCCAAAGCGGTCAGCTTCAGCATTTGCGTCAAGTAGAAGTTGTCCTCTCCATGATTTCGGTTAATCCAACTATATATCTGTCTAATCAGCATGTCACCACATACCCTTTGTTTGGATGTATTAAACAGTTTGGGTAAGTGTACTGGTCAAATCTTAAAACCAAATGAAAATAAAGTAAAACTAATTGAAATCTTGAAATTTAAACAATTTTTGGATTATATCGCGTGTATATAAATATAAATATATATATATTTCTGAAGTAAATTTTAGGTCTCGTTTCATACATTTTTTAGAAGCACTTTTTAGAGCACCATCTCTTAACCTTCGCTGTGTATGGATCGGTTTTAAAATTTGTAAACTGACGAAGTTAAATTGTCAAATTGCGAACTGATATTCGTTGTTACTTTAGGCTTAAGGTAAGTAGAATGGAAGATAATTCAATAATTATCAACATATTTTCGTTAGGTTGGACATGATAGATTAAAATAATATATTAAAAAATATTTATCAAAGAAAAAAAGATTTGTTGCTTTTAAATAAATTGAATCATAATATTATGTCAAATGGCAAAATCACAGCACAATTTTTCTTCAGCACATATGGCTAGTGAGATTATAAACTAACTAGGTTTACAATTTGACGGTAACATGGCTGCAATGTCATTAAGTGTCCCTCAGTTGGGTCTGTTGACAGAAGTATCAATTAGTGTCGAGCCGGGTCACTTCTCAAGGATACTCAGATTCTGCCGAAGGAGTCACTTCGTCCATTAATTGTAAAAAAATTAAAATATTTTTTTTTCCAATCCAAATTATACTAACTGATATTATACCTTTACGATTTAATCACTCATGCCATTTTGCAAACACATTGTCAGGGGTACAGAAACGTTATGGGATGACTTTTATATGGAAAAAAAAAACTAACGAGAAATGACACAGTGTAACTTAATATCGGTTATCTTGGCCTGATTAAGATTCGCTTGATTGCTTTAGTATTCTGCTATAATAAAGTTTGATATATTTTTAACCGTATTCGAAAACAGGAGGAGATTCTCAATTCACTTGTATTTTTTTAGAACTTCGATATTTATGTACCGATTTCATTTTTTTTTGTTAGAATGGAGACATTTGCAAGTGTAGAAGCAAGTTTAGAAGATATACCAAAAACTTACGTATCAGTAGATTTAAGACAAGCCATGTTTGAATATGTACATGAAACATATTTGTAATTAGATGTACTGGGGCTTTAAATGACTTAATGACATAAATAATGTTATATAAATTTGAATGTTTTTCTTTAAAATGGTAAAAGGTTTTTATTATTATATTATTGTAAATGGTGTCAAATAACTAACATTTTCAACGGGGGGAAAATAAGAAACGAATGCGGGCGAAGTCGCGGGAAACAGCTAGTAGAGTATAAATTCAATTTGGTATTGCTCATTAATATTTAATGCTTGCGGGCGAGTTGACGATTATAAAACACATTTGCTGGCATCTCTAGTTTATTATATAAAAAAAAACTAAACATTTTATCTTGAACAGATATTTAATTGGAAGTAATTTCCTTCGGTCGTAAAAGTCCAGCGTCACTAATTACATTATAGGGAACGCAGATTCTCTTTCTAATTGAATGAATTTCCTCAGTTGAAATAAAAGTTTTATGTTGATTAAATTATAATTTTTAAACGCTAATGGATTGAAAATACCTCCTTAAAATGTATATTTTATAACTTTATCATCGTACAAAATGAAATAGGAAAATGGGCCTCCCGATTTACAGTTGCATTTATGTACCTACTATGGTATTTAAATTGCGGATTTTAACGATTTACGTTTGTAATGTGATAATAATATTAGCTGCTATTTCTAATTATTCTAATTACGGATGTACTAGCTGAACCCATCGTGCATTGCAATGCCACATTAAGTATAGAAAACATAGTGCAAAACCTACATTAAAAACTAAAAATACTTTAAATAAAATATACTGTTTGGCGGAGCCTCGCGAGCGTTGTCAGAAGACAATACCAAAATTCGAATAGATAGATTCATAAATAATAAGAGGACTTTACGTGATTAAAAATATTTTAGAAAAAGTTTAACTTAAATAACAAGAAACTAATTGAAACAACTGAATGGGAATACCCTAATGATATTTATTAGCAATATTATAAAAGGATAGTACACACTGGTGAACTATGAACAAAATTATAAAACAATAGTATAAATGAGAAAATAAAAAAACTTAAAACGCGTGAAAATCTATGGCGGGACAATGCGCGCCTGTCTCTAACACCCATGTCACTGTTATTAACGATATCTCCCGGGCAGGCGCGGGGGGAGGGAGCAGAGGGGTGGGAGCAAACTATGTTATGATAAAGACTGATTCCACTTTAAATCACGTCGATTAACAAATTATGGATATTGCAACTGAATATGTACGTATCTTAATTCGATGTGTTAAAAAATCAAAGTTTTATTTATATAGACCAAGTTGCAATAATCGGCCGGCTCGACCGGGGAAGTATCAAGGCATGATGGAAAAAACGAGGCACTTTTACATTTCACCTAATGCGAGAGCTGTAAAGAAACTTCTACTCGATACGGGATTTCGTTGTGTCTATGACTATTTTTTTCTCTACCTGCTTCTAAACTTTGTAAATGTTTGTCACTGAACATCTGATAAACTGCGAGTGTCATGAATTGTGACCATTGTAATTATAATCGTTGTTAACTATGACATGTCGGCGGTACAGTTCCGTGCTAATGCGTGTCGCTCCGCGCGAGATTTACAGCTGCAACGTCCGCGCCGCTCACTGTACGCGACTGTACCGGACACTGCATACATCATGTTATCTATGGCACTGCTCTTATGTAGTGCACTGTACTGGGCAGTCAGTATATCGTGCCATAGAATAAATATAGCGACAGTCACTATGTGTCTACAACAAATATGAACATCTACTTCAATCTCATTCATTTGATTGCTAAGTGGTGACAAAAACATATTTAAAAGTTACCCACCTTTATTTTTATATCTAATGCTTTTATCATCGACTTAATCCTAAATCGTTAACCGACCAAATTTATTTTAAGTTGCCCGGAAGAGTTTAGATTTAACTTGGTGGCACTGCCATCAACTATTATTTAATTTTTTTTTATTTGAGTAGCGCGTCGCCTAATATTAATTGATCACCGCCCATTAACCTCCACAAAACTAGAGAAAATGCGGATGCGCTGCTGGCTTTTAAACAAGGAGTACGTTCTCTTTCTGAAGGATCCTAGCTCGTATCGTTTCGCCACTAATTTGATATTATGTATTAGATAATTTTCTTTTTCCTTTGCATTTATTTATTGGTTTAAAAATACGGCCGCCCACCTGACGCTAACCCTCTTCGAAAATATCTCGTCTCTTCTTACTTTCATAAAGTATACTCATAATATATTTACAAATATATAGAATATGTGGAAACGCTATTCAGATATTTTCTAAGCGCAGTAGCAAATTAAGTTTCCGTTCGGCTAACTCATTTCCCCGCAGCCTTTCAGTCCTCTCCCCCTTGTTCCGTTCCCCTCTCCCCTCTCCCCTTGGTCTTAAGCTTCACTTAACTACTTCCTTTGAAACTGAACCCTCATTAAATTTCCTCGAATCGTTTCGCTATTCGTACCGTAAAATCCCCTCTGCAACTTTGAAGGAAGTCATTTTTTTTTCAATGTATCCACATCTAGTCGTAACATAATTATAAGCTATTTTCGAATAAACAAACTTTATTAATTGTACTGATACCTGGGAAACTAAAAAAGCGCGTTTAAAAGAACTTCTATAATTGAGAAACTGAAGGAGGAAACTGAGGTAAGTATTTCAACATGTTATTCTAGACTTGCTTATCAAAGCAGACTATATTTTCTTTTAAAATTATATTTAAAAAATTATCTAAGGTCGTAATACGAAAGTATTACGATCTTAAATAAATCTTAAAACTTTTCTATACGAAAATAAATCGTGTGGAAAGCAATTCAAAAGCTATTAACGTCGCGACCAAAAAAATTAAAGGGTCGCTAATTGCAGGCCACTAGACACTACGGCGTGAGACTCCTTGTTTACTGGAATTAGGGGATAATTATGAGGAAATCTGATTACAATAAAATACAAATCATAAAGTATATCACACGTGGCCTAAAATTACCATCACAAAACCTCACGAATTAATATTACCAAAATCTTAAACCGTCACTTTCAATGTTTACAATGTTATCCGTACATTTGTTTGTATAGTAATCTAAAATAACTTAGTAATAATATGAAAAATTAAAACATTGATTACTAGTAATTTTTCTACACGCAAAATACGCGCTAATCGCGGAGTTGCGGAAAAATAGCTCCCAACTACTAAATATAAAAAAAAATGCCCGATTGACATTCCCAGGAGGAATATGAATCGAGTAACAACTCGCTTATCAACATCGGTCAAATCGTTGAAGCTCTTGGTCACAATGGAACGTACATACGTGCATACATAACCTCGAAAAACATAACTCTCCTGTCAGTCGGCTAAAAAACTAAAATTGAAGTGTAACACTTTTACACAAGGCCGAGTCACGCTTTTTATGTCATGAGATAGGAAGACTGGTTGTACACTTACAAGAAATATTTGTTAATGTGTATTTTAAATACATTTGAAAATTATAAAACAATAGAGAAATCAATTCAGATTATCTAGGTAAAATAACTGTTAGGTTACGACTCAACTTTATTTATTCTAACATTATATTTCCAGCGCTTTTCCCTGCTGTGGACATTTATATAGAGCTCTATTGTGAAGCTTTCGCGAGCCAGGCTTTTGACGTCGAAACCTCGCGACAGCGGGAGCAGACCGTCTTTTAAAACTAACTTATGGCTCGTAGTAAAAGAGTGTGCATTTATCTGTCGTTACTAGCTGCCTTTGACTTCTTAAAAAAGTGAATAAAAAAGAATGCGATACTTTTAAAAAATAAAATCAGGCTAGAAGGACCAATTTACGAGCACTTGCGTCTTATGTACTAGCGAGAACCCGAAATTGAACGCTGATGTCGAACACCGTATCAGACTGTTTTTCTTTATCTCTTACCCACTGATTGCTTTTCATCTCCAGACTATGATAATAATGTTATAAAAAACGACTGTACATTTAAAATTTACAACGCCATCTATGTGTGGCAGAGCATTGCTACTACAATAATACGTTTCACCTGTTAAATATACAACCATATATATTAGTTATGTATGTGGAAACTTAGGTATATCCCTTTCAACAATGTACAGTCGCTTCAACAAGTAATGTTTCAATGACATGTTTTTGTCAAAAGCGAAAACTGAAAAACAAACTGCGAAGCGAGCTAGTTGCAGGAATGTTTTTCATCAAACAGCAAACTCAACGACAACACAGGCTGTTTGGAGAAAACAATTGTTGGATGTGATAAACTCGGTAGCAAATAGCTTGATAGAGAGAGGCAGGACTTCATAAATAACTTTTTGTAGAGTTTAATTTGAATAACTTTTCGTATTTGGCGGTAACGAATATTTTCTACAATTTAAGGTAGGTAAGTCGAACTTGTTGATATTCTCCTCGACCAAGTGGGAAATTCAGAAAAACCCTCACCGGTTCCGATGGCCCGCGGGTTTGTGCGGGGGAAGAGGTAAGAAGAATCGGCAGGAGTCGGTCGCAGCCGAGCGTCATGGCCTACCAATCACGAAACCGTTCGGATTCGAACTGACATAGAGTAGAGAAATATTCATGCCGTACACACACGTCAGACAGCCATATACATACCTTAATAGGTAATATAACGCATAATTTATACAATAAGAATTTAATAAGAGAGATTACAGAGATAGTAAGAATTGTATAAAATATGCGCAACTGCAAAACACTAAACTTTACAGTACACCTTTGAAATTCCACTTTGAAGACCGACGTTAAAAGGTTCATGTCTATGTTTTTAAAAGTTAATCGTCACAGCGCACGGGCGACTGAGGTCGGGTACTTAAACCCCGCATTTTGTATTACTTTACCAAATTGCGCTTTAGCAATGTCTGGAATTTTAAATTTTAAATATTCCTTTGAATGCAATAAAAATATATAACAAAAAAAAGTAATGGTTATTGTGACAAAATAATTAAAAAGATTTTAATTAGAATAAATTACATTTCGAATAATCGAATAGAAGAATAGATGATTCGAATAGAAGAATTTACATGTCGTTTTCACTGACTGGCCGGTTGGCGCAGTGGTAAGATATTTGCCTCTCACGCTGCAGGTCATGGGTTAGATTCCCACCCAGGACAAACCATTTGTGTGCATGAACATGTCTGTCTTGTGTCAGGGTGTAATTATCTATATATGTATGTATTTACAAAAAAAGAAGTATTAATATATGTAGTATATCAGTTATCTGGCTTCCATAGCACAAGCTCTGCTTAGTTTGGGATCAGATGGCCGTGTGTGAATAATGTCCCCCAGAATATTATTCTAGTCTATTCTGTTTTCACTGAGAAGAGTACAAAATTAGTCGTAGCAGTTTATTACGTTCTTTAACAAAATCGTCATATTTCGGCTAATTTAAATTTAACCTTATGAATTATGCACATAAATTATTAATCTATTTCCAAAATCACTCCGTCTACTGATTAAAATGGTAAGATCCAAGAGAAGAACTTCCAGACATACAGACGCGAATGGGACTACGTTTTATTTATGTACATTTTATATTCGTTGCAATTACAAAATATACATATAATATTTTGTAATTACTTCGTTCTACACAATTTCTTTAGCTTTATATGACTTAATATGACTTTATTAGAATATACTTTATATGAATCTTGATTCGAAATGAATAATTTCGAGATTGCAAAATGAAATCGCAGAAATGTTTAACTTACAAAAGACGCAGTCGGTAACGAAGCCCAGCGCAGGCGCCCTCTGTTATTCAAATAACATCTCGCAAAGCTAACGAAGCGACGCGGAACTCGGGTGGTGAGTTCCTCTTCATTCTAAACTTCATTTTAAATATACGACATTTTTAATGCATATTATTGAGACACATTTTAAGCGACGTTTCAATTTATATGTATATATTTTTTTAAGTTTCTTGTAATTAACACGGTGCAAGAATTAAAAATGACAAAATGTGATTACCACGATAAGCCTCAATGACCTGCTCGTAAAAATGGTATCTGGCATCTGAAAGCGTGTAACAACCTATCTACAATAACCTGATGAGGTCAGTCTTATTCAAGAGTAGCAAAGTAGATACTTTGCTACTCTTACCTAGGGTCTGTCTCATCTGAGACAGACCCTAGGGAGAGAGGAATATCTACATCTATTTTACGTTAATCCCCTGCGAGTTCTTGGTTCTGTCAAACCAGTACACCCGGCTACTTTAACTATACAATGTATTGTAGAAAGTGCACATCAATCAGGGTTTAATTGGCGCCGTGCAGGTGTGGCGAGCCGGCAGGCACAAGGCAGGCGTACACAGATGACTGCGCGCCTGCCTTTGATCGGTCGCGGTGAATTCAGACATTCGTAATTGAACGCTGAAAATCATTTAATTACTAGCTATTATTAAAGCTGAACTGTTGCGATATACTAACGTTGTTACGTCGGTCATACTAGGTGAGTAAGGTAACGCGACACGCGGCGCGACACTGCGACACAACGCGACCGATTTTATCGCTCACCTAGGACAGTTGTTCTTTGTACATATATCGCTTGAAGATGTGTAAAGAATGATGTTCAGTATGAAAGATGATGAAAAACTGTCACTCGATCAAGTTGACAAATCTGCGCATTAATTTCTTTTATAAAGTGAAATGAATAAACACACAAACATTCAACATATACATGTTTTATTTCTGTTGTAGGTGGCTTTTAATAGTAAATAAAGTGAAAAGGAGGATATCATGATAACGCTCGCGCTCGTAACCCTGAAGGATAGGCAGAGATGACTGATTTACATTTGGCGTAATCCTGGCACACCTCTTCGCCTCTTCTACATACATACATTATCATCAACCATACATGATCGTCAGTTACCGGAACTCCATATTACGCCTTTCCTTGGGATGTCAGTAATTTCATTTATATAAGTTTCTGGGTCGTCTCTTAGCAACGCTGCCACTCACTTTTGCAACATAGATTTGTCTTGTTAGTGACAATATATATATTTAATAGATAACATGATTTAGCCATCTACTATCCGATATTGAGGCAGTCTTTTTTGCAAGTTGTAAACAAGTTACCACCGTGAGAGTTTCCTTTCGATTATGACGTGGCTACCTTCAAGCCTTCAAGAGCGAACAGGGTAATACTGAGCTCGCTTCTCTAACTTTGGGTAGAATTGGAAAATGAAAAGGTAACTGGGCTTCTGGCGATGTAATTAACTTAAGTATAACCTAACCAAACTTAAATTGAACAGAAAATTAACTAACAACCTTTTCAATTTTTTTAAAATAACAAAACCGACTTCAAATCTTTATAATTTTAATTATATGTCACAAAGTCATCTACAGCAACGTTACGTCTCATTACAAGTAAATTAAACCAATATTTCAATATTCGCCATATCTTCTGAACCCAAGGTTTATTTCCATTCAAAACTACATGGGACCCATTTGCGAATGTCCCCCTCCCCGCAAAAATCCAACTTATTATTATTTTTTAATCAGTTCATAAATGTCGCAGTTATGAGGTAACAAATATAAAAAAATACAAGCGAGTTGGGGGGAACCTCTTTTTCAACCGACTTCAAAAAGGAGATTCTCAATTCGGTTGTGACTTCAAAAAAATAGGTTCTCAATTCGCAATTTTTTTATGTTTTACCGCAAAACTTCACATTTCCGAACCGATTTCAAAGATGTTTCTTTTGTTTGAAGGGTCCGCAAGTTGGTCCTGTTTAGTTTTGAATGGCATCGAACATTGGGTTTCGAAAATATACCCAAAATTGAACATTGTGTATTAAAAAAAAGTTTATGTCATTACTATTGCAACCGATATTGTAATTTTTTTTTTTTATTAATTTCTTATATCTTAATTATATTATAATTTTGAAGACAGTTAACAAATTAGTGTGTAATGAATAATTTGTACTATATACACTATACAGGTTCACAAAAAAGCTCCAGTGAATAGGTTTTGCTAACTTTTGTGTCTAATCACCTAATAAAAATCGGTCTTGATATGCTTTTTTCCTTTTATTTTTGGAACGAGGATTTTGGCAAAAATCAGTTTAATCAGAGCAAGTCTCTCGACTCTATCCAGGAGAATGTAATTTGTGGTCGCCACGTTTTAACTGCGGAAAGGAAATTATTTGAGTTAAATGTTGTGGAAAACAGAGCCCACTGTATAAATAAAAATACTTAAAGCTTACGTTATTGCATTTATTCATCATATACTAAAGTATATGAAGTCCCTGTTACGATTATTAAGCGCATAGGTAACAATTTAGAGATATAAAAATATAAAAGTGATTGAGGGTCAACAATATCAATTATGCTTTTCGAAAAAAAAAAACGATTTTTTAAAGTGAGAGTAATGATAAGGGCACCTCGGTACAGCCACTGACATAAGTGTCAATTAGCGGAGGCTTCAGAACTGAGCACTAAAGCCTCCACAGAAGTCGCTCTCGAGCGCCGGCCATCCACTGTAAAGATAATTACAGCCTGAATATTTAAGAATTGTGTTGTATATAGTGTGTAATATAATAAACAGTGTTTATTTTTTGGAAATTAATATGTTTTGATATACCCAATTTAACAATTGCAGACGATAATATTACAATTTATAAATTGCATTTTACGCCAAATATGTTCGCTTATGTTTTTTCAAGTTTGAATTGTCGTCCAGTAAAGTGCCACAGTCGTACTTTTGTGTGATGTGTGAAGTGCGTATATGAATTTTCGACGCATTGAAATCAGCAATCATCGAGTTAACTTTTTCAATCCCTGACGGTAGCCAGCCACTTCTGTGAAGAGAGTTCGACGAAACTTTAATAGTTATGTTTCGAAACATGTTATAAATTATTGTAAACTCCATTGTTAGTGCGAACGCAGATGCTTACAACTTTTAAAATTCGTACAACATTTTTTTACATTCGTCGACGGTGTGTATAAATAGCTATTCAAATAAATATAATAAAAGTTATATCCAAATACTTACTACATTGTTTAGAAGAAATATCGAAATAATTAAAACTACTATAAAAATAAGCAATTAATTAACTTGTTTTTAAGTCTACATATGAGGGAATCGGAAAAAAATCAGTTTTCTAATTTGAAGCGATAGTCCCCTTAACAATTTGAAAGAATACGTGGACCTTAGTTTTTATTGTTTATTTTATTGTTTTGAAAATGTAACTTTAAAACTGTCATCTCGATGACACTCTGAGTGTGTATTGAAAAGTTTTATGAACAAAGCAAAAGCCCCTTCAATCCCACTCCCGGTACGATATCACCAGTACAGTGACAGGATGTCCCATAGGTGTTTGCACTTCACAAACAACTTTGCAATTTCCGCGTCTTCAACCAGTGTCGATCTCAGCAACGAATCGACGATAGATTGAAAATTTTACAACACCAATATAGTGTACAATTTAATACATGAATATTTCGAGTCTCAGATTCGAAATATACATCATCTCCCTGCCCTTTTCCCACTTGCGTAGGGTCGACAGAGTATGTACTATTCTTCCATATATCCTGGATTCTTCTGTACTCCATACTGTAACTGGTTTTGGCTATAGTTTTACGGCCGGCCGCCTGCCTGACGCCAACCCTCCTTGGGAATATATGTATATATTTATATAAGGTATTTCATCATCATCATCATCTCGGCCTATGATCGTCCACTGCTGGACTTAGGTCTCCCCCATTGATCGCATCATTACGATTATCGAATGTGCCATAATCGCCACGCTTGGCAGGCGGGTTGGCGATCGCAGTATGTTCCACCGTACTAAGAAAAGGACGCTGCTGCCCGTCCTCCGGCGGTCTTTTGATGTCTAGATTCAAGACAAACATACATACATGTTCATACACACAAATATTTGTCTCGTGTGGGAATCGAACCCACGACCTGCGGCGTGAAAGGCAAGTGTCTTGGCGCAGTGCCAACCGGTCAGTCTTATATGGTATTTAATATGATATTATAAAATAGCATTTCGAAACATACCTGAAATAAAAATACACAGTGATACAAAACAAGTGATTTTATTAACTTACTTTTGATTACAAGCAATGTATATGAAATAACTAATTGCTATCTATCTAATAATAATATCTATTTTTAAGAGCAATAACAACGTATTAATTATCTGATCAATGTCACGTAATCCGATTGATTTGATGCCTTACATCAAATAAATCGGATTACTGTGACATTTTTTTAATGAAAGCTTTCATTTACGAACGTGTTATTATATGGAGGCACGACCTAAGGCTGAGCCGCGGGGCGAGAGTGTTCGCAATAATGTCGGAACCCACAGCAAAGGATCAGCTTGTTCTGAACTACGGTCTTGACCATCCTGACAGATTTATAAGTAATATAAAGTAATAGTAAATATAAACTTAACACTAATGTATTTATTAAACGAGTCGTTTTAACTGTGTGATTTATTTCATTTTTCCGTTCCGTTTACAAGAGTTAGCTTAAACCTAATAAAGTTAGCTTAAAGCTGATAGGATTCAAATTTCAAGCGAATCTGTTGAAGGCATACCCATTTGGTTATGAAAATTTAGCAGTTTATATTTTACAATTAAACAATAGCAGTCAGTTACTTACTTTGTGGACTTATAAGTTAAATTGCGTTTCACTTCACTTTGCTTTGAAACTTTCAAAGACAAACACAAACATTAAAAGCGTTTCCTTTGTAAAAGTTGGAATCAAAAAATCGAACTAAAATTTTGCTATTTTCGATTAACATGACGAGGTAAATTTAAATTTGATTTCGTACGTTAACAAATGGCCAAAATGTTAAAAAATTTAATGTAGTAGGAACAGATTAACATTTTTAAAGAGTTATAATTTCGTAATAAAATAGTTTATTACGAAATTATAACTCTAGTATAAAGTATTTAAATTAAAATTGCAAATAACTAGCTCAAATATTATTTATTACTTCGGACATATGTATGTCGTCTGAAATCTTTTATGCATAAAATTTAAATTGATTTTTATGTGGATCAATCACATGAAAACTTATGAACGTTTCGCTATGAGAACAAGACTAATGGACGCGGATTCGACCGTAGATTTAATTAAATTAAATGTAATTGTTATCTTTTATTGTGTAGTCCTTTGTTTTGTTCGTTATTTTCAACGCTCAGCGAATCTAGTTTATAGGATAAAATACTCAACTTACGATGCAGTTAATGCAGTTGTTTGCATAACTTCGTATGTGCTACAGAGACTTGAAATAAATTTGTATTCAAAGTGCTGCAGGTAGTTCGAGGAACAGTTATCCGCAAGCCCAATGCTCCTTAAACTATAAACTTTAAAGTACTCGTAAGTGCTGGTGGTGTAGGACTACTATACTGCTCTTGAGATGCAATGTATGAACTCTTCAATTTCAACCAAACTCGCTTACGGGTCTGCAAGCTTCTCTTCAGAATGCAAACTTTAAATGAAATATAAAATTATAAACAACTATTAGAATAATCTATCATGTAGATTGTAAAATAATACTTAATTTGAATTAGTTTTAATTAGAATTAGTAGAAATTAATAACTTAATAAGAACCGAACCCACGATCTGCGGCGTGAAGGGAAAGCATTTTATCTACCGCGCCAACATGTCCGTCGATAGTATACCTATGCTATCTTTTTTTCTGTGGTAATATCATAACATTTAATTTAACATTATTCTTTATTTTATTTTATTCGATAAAATTATTTTTTACAAAATCTTAATTAAATAAATGGCAAACCTTCCTTAGGAATCACTTCTTTTGTTGAAAATCGTAAATGAAATAAAATAATAGTAAAATTAGAACAGTCGTACATTATGAAAGCTCCGTTGCACCAGAGCATTTGATGTGTGAATTAATTCAGCTATTCAATTGAATTCGTGCTTGAATTTTCATGAGCGTGTTCCGTTTGAGTTCATTACAAACAGACAATGGACGCGTACAATACAACAAAATCATTTCGTATGCAATTACTGGATGCTGCAGCTTCCATAGGAGCCGACTCATGTGAGATATAATTTTTAAATTAACTATTTTAATTTAACACAGACATTTTAATTTAAAATCTAATTTATGAACTTTAGAAACATACACATGTGAGGTATTCGTAACTTTAACAGAAATTATAGTTTTATCGTAAATTACTACCCATTGTTTGTAAGTTTCTTAAAAGTATTTATATGTTTACCATTAAAGGTTATTACAGTTCAGCTTGTTGTGTAAGAGTTAGAAAAGGTTACATTAAAAAAACATGTTTTCGCCACATACATTTTCATCTTTAAAATATTCAGATTTTTAAACGTTCGCTTCAAAATGTGCAAATAAAAAGCGAGTTATAAAACCATCCCGAACAGATCTAATCTCGTAACGCAGCCGAAAGACGTTGGAGACTAGTTCACTGTTATTCTTCGTCTATTATCTAGGATATTTGATAAATACTGATTATGATAAAATAAAATCAATAAAATTTTTGTTTTTGATAGTTTGTGTCAACAAATATTACATTTATTGATACAAACTACTTCCACATTAGCGGTAACTTGAGTGATATTAACAGCATTGCTCGATAAAAAGATCCGAATATCTACAGAATACAGAACAAACACTTTATATTGCAATTCTAAGTACTGTTCGTTATAATGCTTGAAAAATGGTTAATTCCGATCTGTCTGTGACATTATTATCCGGTTCAGTATAAGTTCTGTAACAGACTTAACACACAGACAGATAACCGTGGTAGTTTGGTTAGATGGTATGTAGACTAACAAATGCTCGTCTTTTTACCCGAACGAAGCAGTATTATACAGTTCTTTGTATTTGCAGGGAATTTTGTATGTAAACTTTTCGGAAATCGGAATCCCAATGTAGATGACAACCCCCCACTTGTTCTGTTCCATTCTAAGTCCAAAATAGATTTGGTATATTGGTTTTATTTCTCATTTATACCTTTCGTACTCTAAAAATATAGTGTGTATTTAAATAAATTGAAATAAAATTCCAATAACAAATATAAATTAAGTTTAAATAAATAATTCAATAAATAGTTCAAATAATTTATAGAAACGTGGCGATTATGTGATGAAACAAGGCGATATTGAAATTTTTAGCAACTCACAGACAGTTTTAATTTATAATACATTTTATTATAGATAAAAATTATACATTTTTGAAAAAGATACACTGCGAACATGAATAAGAATATGAAAACATTAACATCCATACTTTATTCTTATAAAATCTAGTTTTAATAGAGCCCTTAGTATTCTTATGAGTGTCATCTGATGCTATTTAGCTCGGAGCGATCTCCAGTGGGGCGGAGGCCGGCGGGCGACCGGCGACGTGAGGGGAATATAACGCGACATATAACTCACAACCCTGACAAATTCCTCCTCAATGAGATTAGCTCGGGACCGGCGGTAAATCTTAAACAGATGGCCTCATACGCATAAGATAATTGCATAGATAATACAATTGTACGTAAGACTAACAAATACAAATATTGCATTCATCCAGATATAAGTACATCCACATCAGCCTATGATCGTCCACAACTGGACTTAGGCCTCCCCCATTAATCACATCATGGGGGGGGGGGGTGCTTTAATCGCCACGCTTGGCAGGCGGGTTGGCGATCACAGTATGTTGCACCGTATTAAGAACAGGATGCTGCTGCCCGTCTTCCGGAGGTCTTTACATCCAGACACAAGACAAACAGACATGTTCACATAAGTACATCAGCCACATAAAATTTGTAAAGTAATTGAGTTTTGTCAAAATATTGTCCGTATTTGGAGTTATGGTTAGAAAAATTAGGTAACGTATTTTGATTTGATTTTTTTTTTTGAGTTACATATATACAATTGTGAGGCATTGAAATTAAACTAATTTTACAGTTTTTCTCGCTTTCAATTATCTAATATTTTAATTATGTGGATAATTAATTTCGAGCGCTTTCCAGCACTTATAATAACGAGGGGAATGACTTAATTATTATTTTTGGTTTGATCTTCGACAAAGAAACGCTTTAAATTCAAATAAATGAAAGCAAACTGAATCGAATTTACAGGGCAACAAACTCGATTTATTGAGAGATTAGGTTTCTACTCGTACAAAGATTTAAATCGTATTTGCTACCTCAGCCGGTTTCTTTGTAATATGCACTCAGAGAGCATCGTCAAACACTGTCGTATACTTCTTTCGAGTCTTGTTAAACATTATCGCCGGGAATTGAGGAGAGTTACATCACATGTCTTTGCATTTTGCTTACTCTCGAGTTACCATAGACCGAAAGTGACCGACTTGACTTCAGTTGTATCTTTAGTTTAATTCTATACTTTCTGTAGATATTGAAGGACATACAAATATCCTGTAATCGAAAATTGAAAAAATCGAAAAGAAAGTGTTCCTTGCACACTTTCTTGGACTGTGCCACAAATGGAAATCCGTCGTATCACCGTACATCTCTCAGTTACTTATATCAGTATATATAACACCCAATTTCTGAAGACTAGTCAAACTTATTCAGTTGAATAGAAAGAGCTGTCAGTTAACATCACTGCCAATTTGATAGCCATTTCAAATCAGTATCATATTAATTACAAACACGCGTCTAGCAACACAAATGATCTACAACAATTGACTGGAGATTAATCGTAATTTAAATTTATGGACATTTCAAAAGTCGGGCATAAAAATATGTAAAGAACTCATATTCAAAATACTTTTGATGAGAAACATCTATAGCCGAGGGTAAAACCTATTGTTGGTATGGCGACGTATGCCGTGGCGACGCGTCGCAATTCGGCGTTATCTCTCTCGCCACACTGAGTTCGGATACCTATCGTGTTATACAGTGTCGTTAACTTCGGTACACACAACCTGTGTTTTACATAAAAAAGAAGAATTGCAAATTAGCAACAATACAAGATAACCTACTTCTATATATGGAACAACAGTAGATGCTGTATTTAATAGATATCTTGATAATGTTATGTACAATACTTTTGTGACATACTTCAGCTATCATCGACCAATTGTCACAGTAATACCGTCAGAGGCGACATCGAATATAATTATTACTCACTGATTATTTGATTAGATATTAGTCACTGATTAAGAGTATTGAATTGTCGCAATTTGCAATAAATTTTCGCATTTATAATTTTTGCATTTAATGAAAATAAATGTTTATAAAATAAACAGTTATCATTTTCTGAAAAAAATCGTAATACTTAATTTTTTCATTATGACATATGTTTAATAAATATTAAACTTGACTACTGGACTTGGTAATCGTGCGCTTAGAAAATACTTCACCTTTTCAATGGCCAATGGCCCGAATAGTAAAGACAGTTGCTGATCCTGATGGCAGGGTGAGAGTGGCCGAGGTAAAATTGGAAATAACATTTATAGGAGATCCTATAGGAAGTTATGTCCGTTGCCGATAAAATAAAATAAAACATAAATCATTTGTATTAGAATTTTATTTATAGAGTTGTTAAATATACATGTTTTATATTCCATAAATATAATTTTACCTAATATACCTTATTTGTATGTAATATTAAGTAATCTTATATACTTTTCCTTCGCATCTTAATATTGAGTTAAAACTATGTTTAGATATTTTAATTTTTTTTTTCTTAAGGTAAAGAAATAGGCCTACTCTTATTTTATTAACTAATGTTTAATTTGTTGGCGGGCCCAACTATGTTTAATAAATATTAAACATCAAACTTTTTAAATAAAATAGCAACCCAGTAAGTAGCAATTATATTGTCTTTGATATCTTCCCTGCGAGTAAGCTGTACACTACACTGCTGTCAATTATTATTAAAATAAAATTAAGATTAAAGCTAATGAGTTTGCATTTTTATTTTACAACATATTTAGTTCCTGTCGCAATCTGTTCTTTTATGCATATTACTTGTACAAAATAATTTCGTTGTTTCACATCTGCCAGGCATCCCGTGACGGCTCATAACTTTTTTACACGTCCATATTTTCGTCCGAAATATCTTTTTGAATAGTTAAAATGGAGAAAAGACGCTGAGATTCATCAATAAATACCGTATAAAATAAAACGATTTTCCCAAAACACAATACAATCGTCTCAAAATTCTCGGCAATAAAGGTTTGGAACGATCTTCCACTACCAAATTGCATCGCATCCAGTTTTTGCTAAAATGTGCAAACGATCTCTACTAGAGTCACAAATTTATCAGTAACTAACTACCTACCCTTAATTACCCTTCCACTTAAGTGTAATTCATGAGAGCGCAAAAGGGGTCAGCTGAAAACCAGCGCAGGGACAGTGCGTCGTCTCTGCATGAGCTGAGCTGAGTTGCTTTTGGCACATTTTTTTTTTGTAAAAGTATATAAGTTGTTGTCTTATTTTTTGCGGCATCAAATGGTTTCTTTCTTTCTTTCTACAGAAAGAAAGAAAGTTCCTGGAATGAAATGGTTGCTGTATACAGCAACCATTTTTTAAAAGTAATATTTAGATTTTGTAGGCACACTTCAAACTCATAAAATTATCACAAAACCTAAAAGAATTTGACAGTGGGAGAGTTATTAATGAGGACATTACTTCCTGTAGACGACGCGCTATGCCAGGGGGAAGGCAGGGGACAATAAATCACCTCTAAATCATGACCACGCAGCGCCGCCCCACTACACCCTCGCTTTTTTTATTTGAACACCCCTTTACTAAAGATCATTGGAGTTTTAACAACTTAATTCTGCAACGTGAAAGTAGGAAGTAAATGATAGAAAATATTGGATAGAAATAGAAAAAGATAAGTGGCCTATGTGCAGCAGAGTAATTAAAACGTCTGATGAATGGATGAATCTAATATAACGGTAATAGCTAACGCTTGACTATAATTTTACCTGATGTTAAGTGGCGATAAAATCGACCGATGGTTACGCACTAGTTTAACATTAGCCTAATCATTATTTTCTTAGGTATCCATATCATTATTGAAATGAAAAACTTACGTCAAATTGTCCTAATCCTTTGCTGTGCGCACTATAAAATATCGAATGTGTCTTTATAAAGTGAATCACAAAATTTTTCAATTTCACCGCAGAGCATTGCGAGGTTCGTTAGATGTGTCGATTATTGACTGTAGCGCACCGTCTGCACAAAAACAAAACGGGTGTTGGTGGTCTGATTGCACAAAGACTACAATATTAGCAAACAAAAAAAGTTGAGGGCCTTTTCTTTGTTATAGGTTACATATAAAAATATAAGTTTTTTTGGAATTTCTGTTTTGGACATTTGCATAACGGAATGTATTATATATGAAACAGTACGAAGAATAGCAGAGATATGTCGAACAAAATCCATTGCAATGCTTCTTTTCTGAAGTTAATGAATGTCACATTTCGATAGACGATCTAAAAATAGGTGACCAACCATGTCATATTAATTTCATTCATATTGATATACTACAGTTTTTTCAATTTCATTTTGAAAATCTTATTAGAAAAAAGAAAAGCGTTTCAAATAAAAATTTATCTTATTAGGAAATAGAAATTGAATATTCTCAACGTCGAGATATTTTTCAATGTCGAATTCGAGCAAAAATATCGCGTCTCATTGAAAAATATCTGCGACGGAAATATTTTAGTTGGATGATTGATTGCGTGAGAAATTGATTCTCATTTGTATAAAAATACTTACACTATACAATTGATTTCACAAACGTTACGTTATATGTAAGTATTATCAAATATTTATTATAATGTATTCATTATTTAATACAGGAAAAGAGATGTATGTAAGGAATAGGAAAGCATCTTTCCTATTCCTATTCCTAAAAGAAAAGAAATTAGGAGTGACTTTAGTTTGTTTTATGAGGTGCTTATCTGACTAAATATAAATTTATTGTTTTCGACGGACGGGTTGGCGCGGTTGGTAAGATGCTTGCCTTTCACGCCTCAGGTCGTTGGTTCGACATCCAAGGCAAACATTTGTGTGCATGAACATGTCTTTTTGTCTTGAGTCTGGGTGTAATTATCTATATAAGTATGCATTTACAAAAGTAGTATTATGTAGTATATCAGTTATCTTGTTTCCATAGTACAAGCTCTGCTTTGTTTGGGATCAAATGGCCGTGTGTAAATAATGTTCCAGAATATTCGCAGAATAAACTGTTCTCAATAATCCACCACTGAAATACTTCAATGGACATAATTTACATAATTTACTTCAATGGACCTTGAAGTAAATTATGTAAATTATTATTTTATTAAAGTAAACTATGCGTGGCTTTACCACTGTCATCTTTTGTCCTACTAGAGATACAAACATCACTACATACGAGGCCTTATTATCTAATTACCGTTCATTCTATTTCGTTCGTCTTTTCAGTTAATTTAGTTAATTAATTCAGACGTGAGGCACTCCTTGACTCGTTTAATTTCCTCAGTAGGGTGAACCGTTTTTGATTGTCTTTCTAATTGGTTTCAAAATATAATAAGTTCAAAACATAAATATATACGATGACGATATGTGAAAATTTAAAACATCGCTTATCTTCTCGCAGTCAGGAAGCAAAAAGTGAACACAACGGATAGAAAAATACATTACGCTGTGGAATCTAGGGAGGGAATAACACGAATACAGATTTTGTAAATGGCTTATAGAATAAAATACAGTCGTCAAGTATTTTACTTTATATTTTTTAATATAATTTCATGTATTTTATGGCAAAGATATCATACCGCGTTTTTGTCCTAATTTTTGTGTGGTTTGACACACGTTTGGACGACTTAAGTAGTTGGGTACTGAGTATCATGCATTTTAGGGTACTGTGCGCGGAAAACATTACAAGCTCCTTATTAAAAATTAATAAAATCGGTGTCTATGCCCGTTTCAGTCGTCTTACATATTTGCGCCTCCCATAACATACTAGCAAATTCATGGAAGCGGGGCGCGCGGTGCGCGGGGAAAGGACCAAGCTAACACTAGCCCTCAAGATGTGCTCACGACGGCAGCTACAATGTTATAACAAATTACTTCTTATGTAATTATTTTAACTCGTATAATTTACAATAACTAAAAATAAGTTAACAAAATAAAACGTTGCAAATTTACCAAAGTTTTACTTAACAATCGGTTTAGTGGAGTGTAATAGTCCGTAGGCACTAGGTTTTCCTCATCGTAGGATATATATCGACTGCCCGGTTGGCGCAGTGGCAAGACACTTGCTTTCTGCGCCGTAGGTCGTGGGTTCGATTCCCACCCAAGACAAACATTTGTGTGCATGAACATGTCTGTTTGCCTTGTGTCTGGATATAAAGACCACCGGAGGACAGGCAGCAGCGTCCTTTTCTTAGTACGGTGGAACATACTGCGATC